>PVJI01020394.1:0-29110 GCA_004026765.1 Micronycteris hirsuta | reverse complement strand
CAGTTCTTGAGAACCCTTCTCCCCAATGTCCCCTCCCCCCTCCCCTCTGGCTATTGTTAGATTGTTCTTGATTTCAATGTCTCTGTTTATATTTTGTTTGCTTTTTTTCTTTTGTTAATTATGTTCCAGTTAAAGGCAAGATCATATGGTATTTGTCCCTCATTGCCTGGCTTATTTCACTTAGCATAATGCTCTCCAGTTCCATCCATGTTGTCACAAAGGTAGGAGCTCCTTCTTTCTCTCTGCTGTGTGTAGTAGTCCATCATGCAAATGTACCATAGATTTTTGATCCGTTCATTTATTGATGGGCATTTAGGTTGCTTCCAGCACTTGGCTATTGCAAATTATGCTGCTATGAACATTGGGGTGCATAGGTTCTTTTGGATTGGTGTTTCAGGATTCTTCGGATATAATCCCAGCAGTGGAATTGCTGGGTCAAAAGGCAGTTCTATTTTAGTTTTATAAGGAGATCATATTTAGATTATGCTTTCTAATTAAGCAGTGACCCAAAAGTTGATTACCTACTGTCATGCCACAGTTATTTAGCCATCATTTTAATTTATTTTTACTTTATTCAGTATCTCAATCTCAAATATAAATATTTATTCTTTTAACTTACTGTGTCTAAAATGTATGTCTAATATAATATATAATGCTAAGTTCTAAGTTAGGGATTCTTGAACAAACATTTCATTCTATTTTAATTTTGTCATGCATTAGAAAATATACATAGAACTAATGTTAACTCATTTTTAAATAGTATTTTTACAGAGCTCTTTCATATACAGTATCTCAATAGATCACAGTATTGTGTGGCCAGAGAAACTTTTATTATCCCTTTTATACACAGTATAAAAGGGAAATTGAGACTCAGGGAGGTTAATACATGGACCCAAATTCATACAACCATGCTAGAATGCAGATCTCCTAATTCTGAAGCCATTTCCCTTTCCACTGAAGCATGCAGCTTAAACTCTGAGGATGTTAGTATATTTTCAGTCAGGTAAAGTATAACTTATTTAAGCACAAATGTCGTAAGTTAATTATTAAAAGAGTCATTCTATATTTGATCACTAACTTGAAGAAATGGAGTAATTACATTTTTAATATTATACTCGACTGTTTTCTTAAAAATTTAAATATTAAATGATATGGTAATATAATAAATAGTCTCCAAATAAATAAAAAATGTTATGAAAAATATTGTGCGAGATTTTCTTGTTTCTTGTTGAAAAAATAAAACCTCTGTGTTCATAGGTATAACTATCACTTCTATATTTAAGATTATTCAAATGGAAAGTTATATTTACAATAAGTTAGACTTTCTAAATAGCTATGAAATTATTTCAAAGACAATTTTATATCCATTTAATAGACTTCTTTTTATCTGACTGCATTACTAATAATCATCCTTATTTGATGTCATTTAAGAACTTTATAAATGACAACCTTACACTAGTACCTTATTAGAGAAATAAATAGAGTCAGTCAACTACTGAGGTTTTCAGTCTTTTCCTCAGTATTATTCAGCCTCTGTTTGATATCATGAATTTTTAGATCTAAGATTTTTAAATTAGTGAGGGTTTCTCCACATGCATACACAGGAGAAAAATCCAACTTACCTTCATTGAAACAGTGTGGGTTGGTATAGGATGAGTATGTTGATTACAGGAACACAAGAAAGACCAGAAATAGTTTTACAAATATATAGTTGTGTGTTGTTGTTTTTTTTAATTTACCAACATAACTCAATGGTCCTGGAAAAACTCGATGTTCATAAAAAATAAACTGCAATTTTCACCTCCAGACCTGCCCCAGCCATGGACATTGTGATAGGCCTGGCCAAGTCGTCAAGATCCTGTTTTTCAGTCTTCTGCAGAAATTTTTAAGGAAAAGCTATCTCTATTTTCAGGTTTGCTAAACTAATAGACGTGAGCCTCATGATACTGGAACTCCAATTTCTCCCCTACACAGTGTACCCAAAAGATACAGCAATAGATATGTATTATCTGTGTTACACTGTTTGACTTCTGCCATTTGCCACCAAAATAGCCGTGACCACATTAAGAACAGAAAGTTCTGCTGAGAGATGATCACACATACACTGGAGTCCAGGGAGTGGTGCGAAACAGCTTTATCTATCAAAACATTTGCCAGTTTGGTCTCTCTCCCTTTTCTTCTTTCCCTGGTTGCCCCAACCCCTCTCTCTGCCTTCCCCTCACTGACCAAGATTCCAGCTCTATCCTGAAGGGTCATGTTAGATTTTTCAACAATTACTTGGAGCTGGATGGAGGAGAGTTTAGGTCTTTCTTCAGAGTAAAGTATCATAGTAAATTCTTCACTGTAAAATATCAACAAGATAAACTAACCTAATGTTGCTGATTTGTAGCACAATCTCAGTGTACTGTTATGCTAACAGGATCTCCGTTACTTTTTCCCCTCATATCGATTATCCTCTACTGACAGGAGTACTGTGCTTAGGAAAAAAAGAGCTGTGTTAGCAGACGGAAGAAAATCCAATTCTAATGATGGTAATTAATTGGATATTTTGCCCCTTCACTCCTAGAATGTATGCAACTGAGAAAGGGACCTTGAACAACCTCTATTCCTGAAAGGAGAGATTAGGAAAATAACAAAAAAGTGCAGCCCTTCCAGAAAGAAAAAACAGGGTTGTTTTTGGACAAAGGATGATGGAGCAAAGACAAAATGCAAGAAGAAAATATTGGTCTAGATTAAAGTCAAGTAGTACTGGTTAGGTAGACAGGCTCTGAAACGAAAGTACCCGGATTTTAATGTTGAACACTCACACTTACTGGCTGTGAACTGCTATAAGTCACATAAATTCTATGTCTCCTTTTTGTCAGCTGTAAAATAATGAAAATGATAATACTAACTTCCTCATAGGGTCGTAATAAAGATTAAGCAAGTTGATATAAAACACCTGGAAATGCATGATACATAAAAGATGCTCAATAAATGCTGGCTAGTTATTATTACTTTTTCCCTGGCAGAGGTAAGGTGAAACAATTTCTATTTGGTAACCTTAATCTCCATAACAGTGAGTACAGCCTTTGACCAAGGCAATCAGGGCAGAGGGTCTGGCTTGAGTAGAGCTGAGAAGACTTGAACAATCAGGTGCATACCGGTGATTTGCTAGGGCACTTTTCCTTAACCCTAGATATGCCATTAAAATTTCTTGAAAACATTTTCAAAATACTGATATTTAAGATCCAACCCAGATCATTGAATTTGAATGTCTGGTGGTGGGACCTAGATATGAATCTTTTAAAAAAACTTCTGAGATGATCTTTAATGACAACCACAGTTGAGAATCAGGAAGTAATACAAGAGAATGCCATATTTTTCAGACTACAAGATGCACTTCCCCCCCAAATTTGGGAGGAAAATGGGGTGCATCTTATAATACAAAGGTAGCTTACCTGGCTCGCATTGGTGAAATGTTATTTATGTTATTAAGAATTTTACCACATTATTTTGCTTCAAAATTTTTTTTTTCTATTTTCCTCCTCTAAAACCTAGGTGTGTCCTATGGGCTGGTGCATCTTATAGACTGAAAAATATGGTAAATAAGAAATCATAAGAACAGAGAAAAGAGATTTATGGTTATCCCACTCTGCTTTGCTTCAATAACTTCTCTGTCAATTCAGCAACTTCTGACTGGAAGGTCAGGTTAGTGGCCGTAAGAGAAAGAAATCATCATGTCTTTGTTCGTTCGGGCTGCTGTAACACAATACCACAGACTGGATAGCTTATAAACAACAGAAATGTATCACCTCCCAAAAGTCCCACCTCCTGATATGATCACATTGGGCATTAGGTTTCTACATATGAATTTGGTGGTGGGGAGCATAAATATCCACTTCATAGCAAATACATCCTCAAATGGTAGTAAACATGTTACTGAGACTGAGGAGAATACAGAACTCAGTTTCTTGCTGGGTGGGAAAAAAAAGGGTCCCAGAGTAAGATGGTAGACTAAGCAAACAAAAATAGACAAAGGACATGGAGTGGGGATAAAATAAGCACATAAAGCAGCTCCTTCAGGGGTTGGGACAGTTTAGTGTTATTTAGAGAACTGTAAACAAGAAAATTTCAGAGCTTGAGATCTTGTTTCTTTGAAATAATGTGATTTCAATGACAATCGTTTTAAGATGAACTCTAAAAAATGTGGACTAAAACAAAATAAAGAAATAATGAAGGCTATTCATGGAGGTAAGTAAAGTGAAAGATGATAGTATGGGATAGAGAAGAGAGAAAAAGAATTGAACTCACTGATGCTAAAATAAAAATTGATGCCTACAATATTGAGTCAGTAGCATTGAGCAAGAAGTATACCTGAGCACCTCTGTGTACATTAACAAGATAATGGATGTCCAAACACTTTGCAAAACTGTTCATCGTTTTCCAAAAGTACATGATTTACAGGATATTTATTCACTGAAGTATACACTGTTCAATTCAGAACGAAATTTCAATTTTCAAGTTGAAAAAAAAATTGCTGGTTACTTTATGCAACGTGTCACTATAAAAGAAGTAATTTAAGAGTTTAAACACCTCAACTCTCATGCAAGAACTGAATGTACAGTTTCTAAGATTAGAAAAGCTTCTGATAGACGCTGTTAATATATCTGAGGAATTGGAAGCAACAATTCTTGAATGATGCTGAGGAAAATTCATTTTATCCTTTTTTCCAATCAACAAACATTATTTTATTTTTGCTTTTCCCTTTCTAGCCTTCCTTTAGCCACAAAACTGGTGAAGGTCAGGGTAACCAACCAAAAAAAACAAAAAAACAAAACAAGAAAAACAAAACTTCCCTTCTTCCCACCAGCAGAGAGCGCTGGTATCTCTCAGACTTTAACCGCCAGGAGCCAAGAACCCTGAGATTGTTCCTGCTGGCAATCCGTAGTTGACTTGCTGTTGCTCAGCAACAGGAGAGTGGGCGGGATTTGCCCTGCGCGCTCGTGCGCGTGGTCTCCCCACGGAAGCGGAAGTGCGGGTGGAGCGCGAGTAGGAAGTGGTGAGTCGAAGTGGAGATGGCTGCGCTTGCCCCGCTGCCTTCGCTTCCCCCGCAGTTTAAGAGCATACAGCATCATCTGCGGACGGCTCAGGAGCATGACAAGCGGGACCCTGTTGTGGCCTATTACTGTGAGTCTTTCCGAGTTGCCGCGGCCTCCCTTACCTGCCGGGGCCCACCCACCACGCTGGTTCTTGGGACAGGCCCCGCCCCCTGGCTTTTTAGACCTGAGCTCTAACCTCTGCCCCGCCCTTCTTAGAGGTCCCGACCTGCAGCTCTCGGCTCCATCGGAGATCCCAGGAAAGCAAAACTCTAAAAGCACCACGGTGTCCACCGCCCCTCCTGTCTTGGACTTAAATATGCCTAAACTGACTACATAGTCTTATCAACACTGAAACACAATGACCTAACGTGTTTTTGTATTTTTTCTGTGTGTACACGAAAGAGCCTCATCTCCACCAGGGAAACCTGAAAATAACATGGGTAGTTGATTAATTGAGTTGAATTATCGAAGGCGAATGTCCCAAAAGGTCAGTAGTGATGTGAACAAAAGGACTACAGACTGTTTTTGTGAACATAGTAATATGGGCAGGTTAATTATGACAAATGCAAGCCAGTTCCAAAACTCATAAATAGTAAAATGGAGAGTATCTGCTACAAAACAAACATTTGAATTCGACCATTCCTACCCCTGCATACAAACAGCTCTCCTACCAGTGCGAATTTTTAGTCTTAATACCTGGGTTGAGACATTTGGTAGCAATATTCTCACTTTGATTTTGATAGTTATAATCTACAGTTGATGAAAAACATGGATTAAATTTGTTCAAACTTTTTTCCTTTGTAATGAAGAGAGTAGTTCCAGTATATATTCTGTATTCTGTACTTGAACTTTACTGCAAATAAGTATCGCAGCAACTATAAATCTTTCAAAAAGGAATTTTAGAGTTCAGCTCAGTGTGTTCTCAGCTGTTACAAGGTTAGCTAAAATCTAATCCACTGTCATCCCTGCAGTAGTCCAGGTGTACCATCTTCATTTCTCACGTGTGCAAGGCCCTTTCAAACCTCCATGTTCTTCACCTTCTTGGATTGTCTACCTTTTTTTCTCTGCTTGTCAAATTTTTCATGATCAAAGTTTTAACTCGAACGTCACCACTTCTGTATTCAGTAAATTGAATACTCTCTAGGCTTTACCTCATTTTGTTCAAATCTTACATCGTCATTTCTCTTGTACTTGTTATTCAGGTTCCTCAAGCGGGGGGCATTAGTCATTCAGCGTGTATTTATTGAGCTTCTACCTGCAGTTCCTGCATTCGTGGTGTGGATATACAATGGGGTTGGGAGATTAAATAATAAAATGAATATATTATGTAGGATATAAGAAAGTTATGGAGAAAAATAAAGCAGGGAAAGAAACTAGGGAGTACCAGTAGCAGGGTGGTAGGGAGTGAGGAGGCAATTCCACTTTCAGAGTGGTCTGGTAACTGCTTCACTGAGTTCATATCTGAGCAAAGACTTGAAGGGAATGAAAAGTAGGCTTTGCTTCATCTGGGAAAGAGTATTATCTTTTCTCCATAGAGGGAATAATAAGTTCAAAAGTCCTGAGGCAGGGGCTACTTGAAGGAGGGTCAAGGAAGCCATTGTAACTGCAGTGGTTAGAGCAAGGAGAAAAAAGAAATGATAGGGACAAAGAGATAGTTTCTTATAACAATGTAATAGGAACTGTTGTTCCTGCCTAAAACTAATCTCTATTCATGGACTCTGTGTTGTATACTCCTGTGAGTACCCAGGGACCCTTTATTTCCTGTGTCATTATCCTCTCCCTCTCCCTTTTGCCATTTCTTTCTAAACTTGTCCTAGTTTCCTTTATTTAAAAAGTAAAAAAGAAAATAAAAGCTCTCACTATGACATTCCCTTAAAATTGCTGTCCTGTCTGCCCAGCCTCAGAGATTAACTAGAAATAGCTGTCTGTAGTTGTTTTCATATCCTTATCTCATAGAATCTTTTCAGCCCATTGAAGTCTGGTTTTCATGCCCATTATTTCAGTGAAACAGCTCTCAGCAGGGTCATGAATGAACATTGTTATTGCAAAATCCAGGTGGCACTTAAAAAATATTTTGTTACGAAACATATGCATAAACATATATTAAAGAACATATATAATGGGTGTATACAGTCTAAGGAATAATAAAATGAACAATAATGTACCCACCATGTTTGATGTTATTGGACTTTAATTTTTGCCAATCTGGTGGGCATGAAGCAGTGTCTCATTGGAGCGAAATTTGCAATTCATTGAGTCTTAATGAGACTGAGTGTCTTTTCTTATGTTAATTAACCATTTGTGATTCACTGCTGAAATACTGTTTATTGCTTTTGACCATTCTTCTACTTCACCATTTTTATTAATAATCTAAAGACTATTCCTTTGTTGTATACATTGCAAATGTCTTCTCTAAGTTTCTAAGTCAACTTTTCACTCTATGAAGTCCTTTTATGTTCAAAATTCTTAACTTTAAAATATAACCAGTTTATCAAGCTCTTCCCTATGATTTGTATTCTCATTTTCTAGTCCTTGATTTCCTTTTGTGTAAGTAGTACCTTGTTTGGGACTTTGACATATTGCCCTTTCTCTGTTATCTCTATTCTCCACTGAAATTTTGATTAGACTTGTACTTTTCTCCTTTATTTCTTTGTCTCTTAATGCTTTCATAGTTTCTATCCCTTTGTCTCTCTGAGCTACATTTGGTGTAATTTCTTTAGGTCTGTGTTCATCTCCATGTAGGTGTCCTGTTGTATAACCCATTTATCGAGTTTCTACCTTAATATTTTACTTCTCGATATTCAGTTATTTTTCTTTTGAAATTGGCCTAGCCATTTCTGATAGTCTTTTGTTACTGTATTTTTGAACACTCATTTCTTTAAATGCTTTAAATATGTTTATATTCATATGTGCAGTCTGATCATTCCCCTAGCTGCTGTTTTTGTGGGTGTGAACCTGCTGTTGAACAGAAGACTGCTCATGGTGACTTCTGTCTCTGTAACTTGTGTTCTAGGCATACTAAACCTGCGCTCTTCGAACTTCTGTGTGCAAATAACTCTGTAGGAATCATTTTCCCAATTTTCAACTTCTCTGTTTGTTTCCTGCCATGGCTCCTTGGCCACAGTAGCAAAGCAGTATGCTGCTGCTCTTCCTACATCCTGTTCACAGTTGCCCTTCTCCTAGTGTAAAGAAGAAGGGCACGCTCTTATGTATCATGAGTATTTTTACAGGTGTATTGCCCTGGAGAAGAAGGTGGAAAACCTCCTGGGTTCAGACAAACAGGACAATTGAAATTACTAGTATTAGTGAAGCGTCCATTAATTAAGGTATTAGGTATAGCTTCCTGTCTTTCCCTGTGTTGTATGGAAGAAAATCAGAGCAAAGAATAATAAGCCTTTGTTCAAAATGTTGGGCCTGAGAAAGGATGTCAGAAGGTGGTATGTTTTTATGAGGGGGGTTGGGAAGTCACCTGGAGTTTGTCTCCTTTCAGGAATAATTAGTCAGGAATAACTAATTTATCCAGAGAGATGAGGAGGGACAGTTTGGGACCAGGGTCATGTGAAGGGTGAGCGGGGGAGGATTAGCTCTGGAGACAAAGACAAGGAAGGACACAAAGGAAAATTCTCTGTTCAGAGCCTCTTACACTCATACACATAATATGTTCAGG
The DNA here is from genome assembly GCA_004026765.1 of Micronycteris hirsuta. Classification (NCBI taxonomy): domain Eukaryota; kingdom Metazoa; phylum Chordata; class Mammalia; order Chiroptera; family Phyllostomidae; genus Micronycteris; species Micronycteris hirsuta. The sequence continues at coordinate 20,362 of PVJI01020394.1, read as the reverse complement.
GTTAAAAAAGAAATATGGCCCTGGCTGGTGTAGCTCAGTGGATTGAGCGCGGGCTGGGAACCGGAGGGTCCCAGTTCGATTCCCTGTGGGGGCACATGCCTGGGTTGCAGGCTGGGTCCCCGGTGAGGGCCATGTGAGAGGCAACCATACATTGCTGTTTCTCTCCCTCTCTGTCTCCCTCCCTTCCCCTCTCTCTAAAATAAATAAATAAAATCTTTAAAAAAAAAAAAAAGAAATATGAAAAAAAAAGTCACCAGTGTTATAGTGTGCTGAATTCCCAGAATGCTAGGAGTTTGTATGAAATAACCTTACCTTTTAATTATCTCTTCATTATTAAAGAATGTCATTTTTGAGATCCGAGGAAAAATGGCAAAAGAGAAATGCTTAAGGGGCCAGTGACTTTTCCCATCCCGGTGACAATTTCATGTAAGGCTCTGGCTTATTGAAATTTTAGAATTAGAATTCAGATGACAAGAGGCATGTGGGGACATGGGTTAAAGTATTTGTTCGAGTTGGAAAATTAAGTCATATTTTTCTGGCCGATTGGTTTAGCATTAACAACAGTTTTTGCCATCTATGTAATAAGGTAGACATTCTCCTTAAACTAAATGAGCTGTACCTTCAACTCTTGATGTGTTTTTGTTTCTTTCACAAATACATTTAAAACAAGTGATAAGATGAGTTATTTATTTATTTTGCCAGAGGATATTGGAACGGTATTTCAGTTTTCCCAATCCTGACTTAGTTTCTAGGGTAAACAAGAAGCCTCTGACTGAAAAAAACAAAAAAATAGGAGTCTTTGCAGGATTTTTTTTTATGCTTCACCGGAACTGATGGGGTAACAGATTCTTTTCTAGTTTTAAAACAAATTTTGAGGGAGACCTAACTGAGTTGTCAGCCTAGATATTATTACAATGATTGGTGATTACATGGTTTTTTAGCCTATAACCCCGAAGGAATTTAAAGAATTCATTGATTTTTGCTTTGACAGAACTTTCATGCTTATCCGCTACTTTATGAGAATGAATTTTCTTTATGTTACTTTCATAAAGTGGAAATAGAATCAAACTCTATTATGGTTCATTATGACAAATCATATTGATTCATAGGTATGCAATTTAACTCATTATAAGATGCTTTACTTTATAATTAATGATTATTAAAATAACGATTGAAAATGATTGTCTCAAGGCTTGCATCCTACTGGGTGCTCTTTATTCATTTTTTGTGCCAGGCAGTGCCACACTACTAGAAATATTTACACAAATAAAAAGCAGAAACTTAAGAAATGTTTGTTAGAGTGACCTGAATTTTAAGACAGCAGTGGTTCCTAGAGGGAACTAATGGCCATACAGTTGTTACTAAGTAAAGAACCCCTCCACCCCCGACATAACATTTATGTAGCTCTTGGCAGTTCTAACCTTTAGAATGCTTGCCTTTAGGATGTCTGACTTGAACTTCAAGATCCCTCTGGCTGTTCTTTCAGTAAGTGAAGGAGCCAGGACCTGAATGACAGATGCTAGCAGGTGGTACTTAGAATACAAGTTACAGAGTGAGCGAGGGTCAAGGGAGTGTTAAAATGGGGTGAAAAATGAAAGGGGGACAAAAAGCCAGTGCAGTGATCTGGGAGATTCCTGGTAAGTGGAGGGTAGAAATGAAGGCCAGGCTTGAACTCTATGTGTCTCTCTTTTCTTTTCTTTCTTTCTTTTTTTTTTTTTTTTTTTTTTTTTTTTTTTTTTTTTTTTTTTTTTTTTAATGAAACCAGAAAATTTTTCAGTTTCTACTAAACACAGACACTGTATGATAAACGTTTTGATTCTATCAGGTTTGGAGTTGTAGATAAAACCAAACCTAGAAAGATTCCTTTCTTTTAAATTTGTTTAACCAACTAAACAAAGTTTCAAGTTTAATTTGTTAAAGTTTCCTCTAGGTGGTGACATTGTACAATTAATAGGCTTTCAGTGACCTATACACATTCTTTAAGAACCATTTGTTTATATGATTAGAAAAGGTGAAATACAGTTTTTAGGAAGTTGTAAATATGTATGCTTATTTCAATTCTGGACAGCTGTAAAATTGTCGTTGAGTTTAAGTAAAGGCTAAATAGTACTGGATTTCTTTATTGATGGTGGTAAGCCACATGGATATTAGGATTAATAATTAGTTGCCTATTTATTGTTGTTGTTAATCACACAGAAATTAGATTTTCTAAAGCCAGTCAGATAAGCTTAACTCAGCGCAAAACAAAAAAGCGTTTTTTCTTTTTTGCTGATTTCTAAATCTATAAGACTAATTGAAACCCATAGTCCTGTTACCTAATCATCTTTATTAGCTGATTAAGGATAGTTCACTGTAGTGATGACAGCTCAATAATTAAAAAACAGAAAGTTGAATTGCTGACTTATTCGTTAGCATTACATTCATTTATCTTATATTTATTTTTTGTAAACATAAATGCACACTTGAATTTTATTTTATAAAATTATTCATTTTAATAGTTACTCCTTTTTTGAGTAAATAGATCATTCCATTATTAGAGTCTATTAACCTGTCCTTAAGACTGAAGGGATAGGGGCAGTGGAATCTGGTAACTTGTTCTTAACTGTCACTGTCTTTCCTTTTGGTGCTCACGCAAGTTTAAACCTCAGTGAGGTTCATATTTTGTGACAGTTGTGTTTGATTGTTCAGAGTGAAAGCTTAGTGCTCTTGAGCAGCACAGGATTATATAGAATCAGCTTCAATGCCTGATAATGTCCTGCTTTCATGCAATTTGTCATTTTTCTGTGGCTTGGCAAGGTTTTTTGTTTTTTTAATGTTTTCTTAATCTCAGTTAATGATTATTTCTGTTTGAAAGCACTTGGATTCCATTGTACTTCCACTGTGGTATTGTTAAATATTCTTTATTTTTCTAGTGGTTGCTCTAGTATTTACAACTAACTTATCACAGTCTATTGTCATAATAGACCACCTCACATATGAAGGTTACTTTCTTTTCTCCTCTTTTGTTTTTTGGTTATAATTGGCATACTGTTTACTTATACATATGCCAAAAACACTAAAATACTTTTTTATAACTTATGTTTTAAGAAATGTGTAAAATTAGAGAATAAAATCTTTTAATATTTTCACATAATTACCATTTCACCACTCTTCATTGCTTTGCATAGATCCACGTTTTAAACATGGTTATCATTTTCTTTCATTTAGAAAAACTTTATCACTTCTTTTTTATTTTAAGGTTTTATTTATTTTTAGAGAAGGGAAGGAAGGGAGAAAGAGAGGAAAGAAACATCAATGTGTGGTTGCCTCTCGCTTGCCCCCTACTGGGGACCTGGCCCACAACCCAAGCATGTGCCCTAACGGGGAATCAAACCAGCGACTTTTTGGTTTGCAGGCCAGAGCTCAGTCCACTGAGCCACACCAGCCAGGGCAAAATTTATCATTTCTTATGAGGCTTGCCGACAGTGAATTCTTTTCATCTTCTGTTGTGTGAAATAAACTTTTATTTTATTTTCATTTTTGACAGATAATTTTGCTGGACAAAGATTTTGTCAATTTATTTTTATTTTTTTGGCACTTTTTTTTTGCCACATTTTCTCACCCTTTTAGATGGAGATCCAGTTGCATGTGTATAAAACTTGATGATTTCCCATACCTCCAACCTTTTGTTCAGTCCTTTTTCTCCCTGCTTTGAGTAACTTCTATTGCTGAGTTCTGAAGTTCACTGATCTTTTCTTCCGTGGTGTTTAAACTACTATTAATCTTATCCAGTAATTTTTTTATTTCAGGTATTTTTCATCTCTAGAAGTTTTATTTATATTCTTTCGTGGATGCTCTATTTATCTCCTCATTTTATTCATGGTTTCCTTAAAACACTTTATAATGTCCCTGGCCATGTAGCCCACTCAGTTAGAGTGACGTCCCTATCCACCAGGTCATGACAGCTCCGTCATAGCCAGAATTCAAATCTGTGGTCTCATTTTAATAATCAAATTGTTACTTAGCATTTGCTCTGTACCACGCAATTTTTTCTTGGGAATTCAGTAGTAGTGTTTTCTTAAACTACTAATTTGTATACATCATGACATTATGAGCTCCAAAAATACTTATTTAGTGAAGGAATGATAGAAGTAAATAATCTTTATTAGTAGACATTCATTAATGCTTTCTTTTTAGCTTTTGATTCAAAAGTCCCTACACAACAGGCAGTACTAACTAGGTAGCAGATATTTACAATATAATGCTAAATAGAGTAGTATGTTCAGTTCTATTCATTGGGATAAAATTTGCTTTTAGACGTTAATCTATACCATAATGATTCCTATTTGAGTGCCACATTTATTAACCTATTATCACTCTTTACAGTTGCTTTTAATATAATTTTGTGTATTTAGATCATGCATTTCATTTTTTATTTCTCATTTATGAATAAGGATGTTTTAGAATGTTAATGTTTAGATTTTATGGAATTTTGAATTGCACATAACTTCAAGATTAGTAGATATTTGTCTTCAAATGCCTCACATTAAATTAAAATTGAGTCAGAAAGTATTTAATCCTTTTGCAAATATGCCTCATTACTCATCTTCAAATAATATTTATTCATAAAAATAAACACATTTCCTTGGTGAAATGAATCAAATATATTTTCTTATAGTTGACTTTAGCTACACATTTATGCTGTTTTAGTTGGTAATTTCCATGTTAGACGTTCATTTGTCATCATACTGCTGCTGCTACAATGAGTTACTTGTCCTGAACATGGTTCTATATGAATGCGATCCTTTTTTTCCGTCCTTTATGGCAAAAAGATCTTTCTTAATTTTCATAAGTAGACTTAAGTTTTTTCTCTTTTACTATTATTACAGAATGCATCTTGTGATACATTTTCTGCACTTAAGAATTATAAACCACATAAGATATTTCAAAATGTAAAAGCCAGGCCAATTTTTATCATATATCTCTGATTCTGAGATGATCCAGTTCTTTAATTAAAAGTGTTACTGCACAGCCCTGGCCAGTGTGGCTCATTTGGTTGGAATGTCGTTCTGTACACCAAAAGGTTGGGGGTTCAATTCCAATCAGGACACCTACGCAGGTTGCTGATTCGATCTCTGGTTGGTGTACATGTGGGAGGCAATCAATTGTTGTTTCTCTCTCTCTCTCAAATCAATAAACATTTCATAAAAAAAAAATTTTATGTATACAGTAATGTCCCTATAATTGCAATGAATAAACATGCATGTAAACCAAGGAAAAATTCACTTGGAAAAACCAGTAAACTATATTGTCATTACACTATATTTTGGGAATCAGCCCCCTCTATTGAGGTTAACTTCTAAAGAACTAGAAACTGATACTTGTTTATGTTTGTGTTGTGAAGGAGGATGATAATGGTTTCAATTATGACAAAGTTGGAATGATTCGATTTTTGCTTCAAAGGAGATAGACGGACAGACTGACTCCATTAGAAGTAAAGAGTGACAAATTTGAAACTGAAAATTGTGCTTTTTACATAGGATAAATTGCTTTCAAATGGTGACGCGAAAATGCAGATTAACATTCTGGATGTGTGCTTAATGGTTAATTTCTGAGATGGCTGCCACTAAAGCCAAGGTAAACCTAGGAATCCACCTCATTTCGTATTATATGGGCTATTACTGTGATTGATAGCCTTTTATCCCTAAAGTTGGTCTACCAAGTAGCTAACTACACTTTGGATGGTAGGATTAGTATGGTGTTCACTGCTTTAGTTAGAGAATAAGGAAAAAGGCCTGTGAAGTGAAACCGTCAGTACTGTATTTACATGAAATACAGTACCATGTTTTATGCTACCATGTTTTAGCATATTGGTCGTTACTATATATAGATAGCAAGTAAGTAATGTCTTAAGTCTTCTGTGTCTTTTTGGGTGAGGTTTTAATGAGATTCAAGGTGTTCGAAATAGTCATTTGGGAGATTGGGAAGGCAGGTATCAAGTTTATTGGTTAATTATGATCTTTTCAATGATATCGATATGCCAGTGGTCTCTGCCGCTTGTATGTTGGTGTAGAGGAAGAGCACAGATGGATTCATGGATGAGCGTGCCTCCCCACAGGGATGTGAAAAAAGATTCAGGGGTAGAAGGAGATACGGCAGTAATGTTTCAGAATAATATATTGTGAAATCAAAGCTGGTTGCAAAAGGGCATTAAAGGAGATAAGATGGTCACAAAGAAGTAGGGAGACACCGGTGAACTGGGAGCCTGGTGTAATAGGCATAGTTGAATGTTGGGGGAAAAAGGATATTCTTTTTAGAGTGACTGCTTGATATACTGATTTTGGAAGTTTGTGATGGTAAATTGATTATGGAATGATGACACGTAAGGGAGACTGCATACAGTTATTGGGGATCAGGGTCAATAAGAAGAGAGAACATATCACTGTGTATGCGTAAGAACTCGACTTGCTTTCTAATCACAGAAAATCCAAAATAAAAATAACTAAGTAAAATATACTTTACTTCCTCATTTAAAAGAAGGTTTTATATTGGCAGTACCCAGTGTCAATATGCAAATTCCATGAAATTATTAGGGATTCACATTCTTTCCCATTTCAAATCCAGAAACAAGCATATGATTACCATTTCCAAGGTCGCTTGTGTCCAAGACGTCCACTAGCATTTCAGCCATCCCATTCTTATTCGAGGCAGCAGGGAAGAAATAGGGGAAAGGATAAGTGAAATCTTGCCCCTGCTATCATTTCCCATTTTAAGTTTATTTTCCAGAAATCTCTCCTAACAGTGTCTGTTTGAACGATACTAGTCTTATTTACATGGCCATAGTTTGCTTTGCAGAATATTAGAAAATGTACTATCTTGGCTGGGCACATTACAACCCCCTAAGAATGTCTTGCTAGTAAGGAAGATGGGAAGAATGGATGTGGGAAGAATGGATGTGGAAAGGCAGCTTGCAGTCTCTTCCGAAAGTATTGATTTATCTGTGTGAACAGAGATTTTGTTGGAAGAACAAGAAGGTCCATGGGCAGTTATAAGCATAACAAGACCAAGTGGAAGAGAGTCGCATGAGTTCTGGACCAGCATGTTAGAAGACATTGAGAAAATGCTGGAATGTAAGCAGCTGTGGAGTACAAAGAGAAAACCAGTCATACTTGCCAATCCTGAGATAGAAGGAATGTAAGAGAATTAAAATTTAGTACTGGAAAGGACTACAGATGATTTCTGTAAGTGACATCCAGGTTTTTGTTAAGATAAAAAGAGAGAAGGAATCCGAGGAGATGCTTATGAGGCAGTAGTTCTAGGGGATACAGTGGAAGGAATGGGGGCATGGGGAAGAGGCATGGGCTAGGTTGGGGCAAGAAAATACCATTTATACTTAAAAGGAGTGAGAATGCAGTGAACATTGGTTGTTAAGCTTGTGGTCACACGAGTTAATCACAAATCTCCAATATCGTATATAAATCATCTATAAATTACATTTATGTACTGGTGCAGTAGCACTGTATATATTATAAAAGATATAAAAATAGAAAATTTAGCCCCGGCTGGTGTAGCTCAGTGGATTGAGTGCGGGCTGGGAACCAAGCGGTCCCGGTTCAATTCCCAGTCAGGGCACATGCCTGGGTTGCGGGCCAGGTCCCCGTGAGGGCCATGTGAGAGGCAACCATACATTGCTGTTTCTCTCCCTCTCTTTCTCCCTCCCTTCCCCTCTCTCTAAAAATAAAAATAAATCTTTAAAAAAAAAAAAAGAAAAAAAGAAAATTTAGCCCTGGCTGGTGTGACTCAGTGGATTGAATGCCAGCTTGTGAACCAAGGGGTCGCATCGCAGGTTTGATTCCCAGTCAGAGCGCACGCCTGGGTTACAGGCCCAGTCCCCAGTAGAGGGCATGTGGGAGGCAATCTACACATTGAAATTTCTCTCCCTCTCTTTCTCCTTCCCTTCCCTTCTCTCTAAAAAGAAATAAAATCTTTAAAAGAACAGAAAATTTTAAAAGCTAAGATAAAATTATTAGCATTCCTATTGAGATTTTTTCCCACACCCCAGCCAATTGTTTTGCCAATTCCTGGGTTCACATGGGTCTCAAAGGCTTCAGCCTCAATATCGCTTAAGGCAGTGGCTCTATTAGGGAAAGTATGAGCAGCCTTGCATGAAATTAATTAAACAGGGAGGCCATTAGACTGCTGTGGCTCTGATGCTGTGGCAGCCTATATAACTAAGCAAACCGGAACCCAAGCCTGTGAATGTCTGTTACCAAATCAGAATGCTCAGGACAGGCAGCCAAAGAGGCTTTAGCTACAGCAAATCAAATGATTTCGTCTCTCCGCTTCTGCCCTTTCTCTATGTAGTAAGTCTTTCTCCTGGCTTATGTCAGGGGAGCACCCCAACCACTGTTAGTTTGGCATTACCCTGTTTGAATTGACTTTGCTCCAATAATTCCTAATTTTTTCAGTGTGCCTTAATTTATATTTTAACAGTCCCTGCTCTTAACTAAAAGCCTTCCTCTTAAAAATAAGAGTAATAGCACTTAAAATTCCTTAAAAAATTGGTAATACAATAAGATATAGTAAGATTAAATTAGAGGGAGGAAAAAGTATATTTTCAGTTATAGATGTTATCATATAAGAAGATGTTTGGTCTGGAATCTCAGCAAAATCAAATAGGAAACAAAAAGTTAAATTATGCATATTAAGGAAGGAATCACAAATCATTAGGAAGGGTTATTAAGTGATTTTTGAGACAGGTGCCAATAACTTGGGGGGAAATGCAAATTGCAATAGATTAAAGAATTAAATTTTAAAAATTAAACCAAAAGAATGACTAGAAAAACCATACAACTAAATATTAAGTATGTGGAGATAAAAGAATTTCCCAAGCTTAGAAGTGATAGGGAAAAGAAATAGTAGCTTTGAGTACGTTTTTGAAACCTCCATGTTTTAAAACAACAGGCAAATTGAAAGATGACATAGTATTTACAGCCTATATGTTCATTTATCTGAAGATCTCATGGTGCACTTTAAAAATACAAATGCAAGAAAAATACTGGAAGAAAAGACTGAACAGTTCACAAAGAAGTGTTGGGGAATTCAGTCAGTGGTAAGAAGAAAAGAGCTGACTAAACCAGGCACAGAACTTGAACTAGTCAAAACACATGTAACTGGTTTAAAAAGGGGAGGGCATTCGACCATGCTTTAAAAGGCCTTGGGGAATGGGGAAACTGATGTTTAAAACCCAGTAGGTAAATGGGAAAAAAGACTAAGACAAGCTGCTCAAGAAATATGACTAGATAAAGAAGGAGAAAAGACAGAAAATTTGGTCACACTTGTGATCAAAACAATGGCTATTTAAACTAAAATAAATGCTGTTTTTGCTTTTTAAGTTAGCGTCTGTCTGTCTTTGTGTCAGAGTGATATCCAGGGCTGGGTGCTCTGCAGTCACAATGAAAGCGCCGTGTTTTTACACAGTGATCTCTGTACAGTAGCACAGACATACTGGAACTCCATTTTCCTTTCCTCTCATTAATCCCTAGATGGGTCAGACCCTTAGATTAGATTTGTAGGAATAAAGACAATAATAAATTAAATGTTAAACTCTAAAACATGAAATAGCCCTAAAAGCCTAAGCATTAAAAAGTAGGTCCATCAGATAAAATTATTAAAGTTAAAAGCATACAGAATATACACAGCATTATGTGTATATTAATACATTTTTAAAGAAGATATGATTAGATAGACATCATTGAATTGGAAAGTACCAAGCTATGTTATAAACTAGAAAATAAAACAGCGATAGACCCAGTAGACCAGGTAGGCTCAGGAAGCAGGGTGAACAATTACAGAATTAGGCCCTTTTATCCCAATGAAACTTCATACATGATAATGAATTATAAAAGTGGCATTTAAATCAGTGGGGCAGAATGAGCTATTCTCTTATCTATTCAGAAAATGTTTAGAGAAGGACAAATACTAGCCTAGACGCAAACCAAATACTAAAATTGCACTCATCACGGAGTTTAAATTCTAGTTGAAGTAGAGACAGGATAAATAAATAGAAGATAATTACATGATGATGGGAAAAGTAAAACGGGCAATGAGGATAGTGTTCACAAGATTCCTTTTTGGGGAAAAAACATTATGTTCCTACTTCATACTGTATAAAGTGCCACCACAAGCCAATTTGTTAAAAAGCAAATAACCCAATAGAAAATTTGTTAGAAGTGTTTTATTTTCATAGATATTCCTAATTCATAAAGGAGAACATAGGGCTATCCAGTAAATACCTATTTAGTAGTCAGGAAAATGGAAAACCAAATAATGAGATACCATTTTCAACCCTGAAATTGGAAGGAAGTTTAGTAATACCAGTTTTTAATGAGTCGAGGGGAAAGGGGTTCTTTTATATGTACGATATGACTGCATGTTAGTACAGTAACCTGTTTTAGGGGACAGTTTAAGAGTAGCTCTCAAAATGAAAAAGGTACACATACTGTGACCCAGGAATTCCATTTCTTGATATTTGCGCCAGAGAACTCTCAAATGTATGCACAAGAAAGTATGGTAGGGCAGCATGACTTGAAATGATTAAAATCTGAGAGCTGCCCGGATACGCTTTAGTCAGAATGATGTGTCCAGACTAGAGCACTGCAGCCCAAACACAGACCTCCAATACATAGTGTTGAGTGTAAGAGGAATTTACAGTGACAGGTACACACCGGTGGTAACTACAGTTATCACCAAACTGTTCACAGCTCTTGTCATTGAAAAAGCTGTTAGTCAGAGAAGTCTGTAACTTAAGCCTTATCTCTAATGTTTTCATTAATTTTTTTTAAAGAGAGTATATTTTTGTCACGTATATAAAAATGATTCAAACAATTCTTTTTATCAGCCTCAGATCAGATCACAATTCCCATTATTCCAGCCCATGTTGTATCTTTGTCAGCATCTCCTGTCTGACACGTGGCACGTGGTCTCGCACATGTGGGTGGTTTTTCTGAGTGACCCGGCTTACCGGTTAAATCACAGGTCCCTTTGACAGCTTAGCACCTAGTCTTTCTTCTTTTAACATGCCAAAAGAAAATGCCTTGCTCGGTAAAAATTTGTTATTACATCATGATTTTTTTTTGCATTCTTAGAATAATATTTATTGTTCTTTATATTTGTAAGTAAGATTCATTTTTTTTTTTTTGTAGGTCGTTTATATGCGATGCAAACTGGAATGAAGATTGATAGTAAAACTCCTGAATGTCGTAAATTTTTATCAAAGCTAATGGATCAGTTAGAAGCTGTAAGTTGAAACTGTGATCATTTATTTTCTGATTAGTGTTTAAAATGCTATTTTATTTCATTTGTGTATTTATGTGTTGTCATTTTAGTTCTTTCCCTTGACAGCAGTCAGCTATGTGATCATAGCTGAGGAAAAGATGGACACAATTTGTTTTTTTTTTTAACCTTTTTTTTTTTATCATGGGAGTTATAAACAAAATTCAAAATAGGTCCCATTATCTTTGCATATACCATTATATCTTGTTCCGTATTGTTGTAGGTGGCCTTTGAGTCATCCTTTCATAAGTGATGAGCCTGTTCTAACCTTCAGTCTTAGAATAATATTTATTGCTCTTTATATTTGTAAATAAGATTCAGATGCGGATCATTGAAATGGGTTATTTATTTAGTGAAAGGAGCAATGAAGTATCAGTTGTCTCTCTTCTCTTTCTCCGGCTATTGGTCACCTGGGATTTCACAGGTTATGGAGCAATACCAGTGTATAGTTTCTCAGGTTATTTATAAATGTTGAAAGTTACTCTGATCAAAGCCTGATTGTATTAAGCAACAGTAAATCCCTTTTGGACATTAATTTATTCTGTTGTAATTATGAGAATATTTATTTTGTTGAAATTTGAAAAATCCTGCCGTGGCCAGTATGGCTCAGGTGGAGCATCGTCTCATGGACTGAACGGTAAAGGGTTCAGTTCCTGGAGCATGTACCAGAGGCAACCAATTGATGTTTTTCTCTCACATCCATGTTTCTGTTGTCCCGCCCACCCCCGCTTCCCTTCCCTCCCTTCCCCTTTCTCTCTAAATTCAGTGAGTATGTCGTTTGGTAAGGGTAAAAAAATAATCATTAAAAAAATACAAAAATTTAAAAAAGAAGAAAAATCCTAAAGCCTTTTTTAAATATAACTTTTTATTGTATAATGTCTTTGAGAAAAGCAATTTTAAAACAGTAGTATGGTGCAAAGATTTACTATTCTAGAAGGTCATTTATTTTGGTGTGACTGTCTGAGTAAAATGTAGGAAGTTAGTGTATTGTTTTTTAAATACTTTATGGTATGTATAAGAAAGGCATATACTGACTGGAAATTTACACAGATATAAATTGTGTCGATTTGAGGTTTATGTTTGTCTGAGTTTTTAAAAACTTTCATAATCCAATTCTCTAAGTTTGTCATCTATGAGGTCTACCTGGAAAAAGCCCAGCTATTGTTAATATAAAGAGAATAGATCATGCAACATAGATGTAACCTGGCAGCCAAGGAGAGTGGACTGGAATGCCCATGCATGAGCAATGACAACTTCACTGCACTAGTCAGTGAGGGTGGTAGATGCCATTGAGTGAGCATGTACACTCTGTGGCTATCACATTCAAAATGATTGAGCAAATAGAGCAACGAATCTGCATCAAATTTTGCATGATGCTTGAACAATCTTCCTCAGAGACTGTTCAGATGATTCAGAAGGCCACAGCTAACTGGTGATTGGCAGCTTCATCATAACAGCGCGCCTGCTCATGCATCACATCTCATGCAGAGTTTTTTGGCATAACTTCAAGTCACCCACCCAGGTGACTCAGCCCCGCTACAGCCCAGATTGGGTGCCCTGCAACTTCTGGCTTTTCCCAAAACTAAAATCACCTTTGAAAGGGAAGAGATTTCAGACCTATGATGAGATTCAGCAAAATGCAACAAGGCAGCTAGTGCCGATTGGGAGAACTGTGGGAGGTCCCAAGGTGCCTACTTTATTTAAGACATCATTGCCCAATTTATAATGTGTCTTGTATCTTGTATCTTCTTCAGTAAATGCCTCTTTTTTTCATTTTACATGGCTAGATACCTTCTGGACAGACTTCATATACCTTACTTAGAAATCTCTTTTTACACATGTGGTCTGAGAATATACTATTTTAGGATATAGTGCTCCTTTTAATCTTAATTTTTTAATTTAATAAGAAATTGAAATGGAAATAAATTAAAATTTTAAGTTATATATGATTAGGAAAACATTTTGTAATTCCAATTTTAGGGTACTGATAGTACATCGTAATATATTATTTTGAAATACGTGTGATGCTTTAAAGGAAATACTTGGATGTGGTATCTTCATATTCTTGGTTATTTTGACTTTTAGAGCTAAATTATACTTCAGGTTATCATATGCATGTTCCTTTAAAATTTTGTGAACATAGGTTTTGTTTTAAATATTTCGGTCTGAGGCAGAGCAATTTTTTTCTTTGCAAGAATTAATTGATAAGTCTTTTACTGAAATAAATATAAAATAATTTACTTAAAGTGATTATTAGGATAATTTGTACTTAAGTATATATTTTTGTAAGCCCAAAATTATAAGCTTTGTATTTGATTTTCTTTTAGCTTAAGAAACAGTTGGGTGATAATGAAGCTGTTAGTCAAGAAATAGTTGGTTGTGCCCATTTGGAGAATTATGCTTTGAAAATGTTTCTGTATGCAGATAATGAGGATCGGGCTGCACGATTTCACAAGTAAGTAAAGCAAAAGAAAACTAAAAATGGTAAGTTTAGTTAATCTATACTAGACTTATCCAATTTTGTTTGAACACTTTCTGATGTTCTAATTAAATGAGTCAGATTTTTAAAAATTATGTTTAGAATCTCAGGATGATTCTGACCCAAGGCATATTTATATTTTCAGTGAATACACTCTAACTGACCATTCTTTCACATTTCTCAAAATCTTAAGAGTTGATTTTAGCCAAAAACAGCCTGATTCTGTGATGCTGATTTTAAAAACTCCCACTCCACTAATTCAGACGATTTGTCATTGTTATAATGATGCTTAAATGTAAAGAAATGCACGTGGATTTATATGCATTTAGCTAATACTACAGTTACATTATGTAAGATCAGATGTTCACTATAAAGCCTTACTGTACCATATGTACTGTTGCATGAGTGTTGTTACTTTCTCCCAATAACAGATTACAGGAGGAGCTTCATTGTATTCTTAAAATCTGATTGTATTTAAAATATTGATTTCAGAATGCTTTTATAAACATTGGAATTTTGTTCTTCTAGCTACATGACTAATTCTACATCTTCATGTTTTTGCTTTAAACTAGACTAGCTCTTTTTTCTCTTCCAGAAACATGATCAAGTCCTTCTACACTGCAAGTCTTTTAATAGATGTCTTAACAGTGTTCGGAGAACTCACAGATGAAGTGAGTGCACATTCTTTATTGTGTTAATAGCTAAAGATCAATATTGTTGCCATTACTCAGTTTTATTATGACCCTGTTAATTTGGAGCAGCATATCTCTCTGAAATGTAATATAAGCAAAAAGTTGAATTTTAAATTTGCTATACATTTTAAAAAGTATAAGCAAAAGATGCCATTTTTAATTGTATATATACTTATTGTGGTAACTTCTTTAAATTCGAGTATGTATATCACCCTTTAGCAAATGTGTGGCTACTGTATAGAGCAGCACAGATTTTGAGGTTCATGTCCTTAAGTGTTTAAATATTACTGACCGTGTATGCGATTGAGTTTCTTCACTGATACTTGGTAAATACTGTGCAGGCAGAGACTTTCTTAGGACTTTTTTTTATTTCATTTCTACTGAGAAATATTGTTTATGATTAGTTTCTGTTGCAAAATACATACAGAACACGATATTACACAAAGTATTTGTTGATGTGTTTCTCATAATCATTCTAAGGTAAGAGTGTGCACATTCATTTTATGTAAGAGCAAACCGAGGCTAAGTGTCAGACATTGCTGGGAGTTCAGTGTTGTTTTCACTGTCGCAGGAAAATTTGTCCTCTGAGAAGGGAGATACTAATCTACAAAGAGGTAGGGAGAAAGAACAGAACTGTAATGAGACTGATAAAGGCATGCTATATTGGTCATTTGAAATCTACGAAGAACATTGCTTTCTGTGATATGATTTTTTTTCAAAATGAGGAACAGCTCATAGTGAAAGGCCAAACAAAACAGTGTAATCAATGAGATATTTGCATTTTTGTGAAACAGTTTATCAAAACTGCAAAAAATTCTTTATGTTTGTTTGTAAAATGAAGGCTTGCTGGTTAAATACTGGGTTTTTGCATTGGCAGAGTTGTGCTGGACATTTCAAAACTGTGCTGAATGAGGGACAACTTTGTGTGTGATTGTTCCTTTTGTTTCAAAACACCAAGCATCCCTGGCCCTTGGCTACACAGCATTCCCCAGCATTCAGACAACCAGAAAGCACCCCCAGATATTTCCAAAACTCCTTCTATTGTGTGGGACAGTGCCCACCAAGAGCCACTGCTGTGTTGTTTGAGACAGAGTAGTACGAGGAAACTGAGACCTGGAGTGCGGAAACCTGAAGTACTTCCCAACAGGTGGCCTGTTCCGTATTCTGAAGGCCTGGTGGATCCGCACTGTTTAGTTCCCTTTCTATTCCTGTCTCCTACTACTGATCTGGATTTCCTTTTCACTCTTTTGTAGTATGGGGCACTATACTAGACACTTGAGGATGTCGTGGTGATTTAAACATGGCATTATGGAAAGCTTTAGGTAGTTCAGTATAGTTTGGACAGTATCAGGCACGCAAAACAGAATTATGGACCTCAGATTAAAAAAGTAAGTCAAGTCAGAACAAATCCTACCAGGAAGAAGGGAGAAGAAAGGTAGGTAGCATAGTGAGACTCGGAGTGAGCACGGTGAATGCCTAAAGCCCTTCTCTATGACATTTTTGCAAAAGCCACTGGTTCACCAGCTAAGATTACTGCAATTTACATAATTATTTTCATGCTGTTTTCCAGTTCTCTTTCTGTGCCACCTATTCTTCACTGCCATTGTTTTCTGAAGAACCTAGGGACTTTTCATTTCCATTGCAAGTTCATCCTGTTTCGTGTTTGTCAGGCCGGTCTGCTCACCATTCCTCTAGCTTTCACCACCGAGAACTTTGTACTTTCAGCTTGCTTTAAGTTTTACCTTCTTTTTGAGTCTTAGCTACATTAGCCCTTATATGAAATTCTCCAGTTCTCTCAACTCTTCCACCTTTAGAGCCTCAACTCTATGAATAGGACACAATAAATGTATTGACTTGGGTTTAAGTGCAGTTTGCACACTGAGTAAATATAGTGGCTAATTAGTTAGAATTTCAAAAGTTAATAGTTTAGCTTTTTATTTTTTTCTCTGTAGATGGAAATAATGTTCAGACCTGTTTACACAGAACATTCATAACTCTTCTGAAGTGTAATAGATCTCAGTTACTCAACAGTATTTTGGTCTATTTCCCGAAATTTTTTTCCCTTTTAATTCATGACATTACTCATAGTTGTACAAAACTAAATAAAGTCTGTATTATCTTTAGTCTCTAACTGTTTATGTATGTGTATTTTATCTGCCACCGTTTTGTTTTTCAACTTTCTTATTCTGTTTGAGGTATACATATTGAACTCTTCTAACTGTGCCTTACATAATTCCATCTCAGTATTTAAATAAATTTGTTGTTATACAAACTTCTAGCGTTCCTGTAGCTTCTTGGATTCAGTGACCCAGTTTTAGCTATAGAGTCACCAGAATAAACTTTAACTTTGTATCGTAAAGAAATAAATGTTCAAAACATATTTTATTTCCTTACTATTTTCTTACCTCTTCATTACTCTATTGTCAATTATTGATAGGCTATCTTTTGTATTTTAGATTTATATTATTTCTAGCAATGTCTTAAGGAACACCTACATTTTTACCTTTTTTCCTTTATAGTTTGGTTTAGGTTTAATACTGCTATTGTAGGAAGAATATGAAAATCACTTGTTAAAGATACTGCTACTTTTACCTCTTGAGTTTCTACTAATTTGAAGGAATCAAATGAATATGGTATGTGTTCCCGCCCTCAGAGACCTTGTGTTCTAACTTGGAAAAACAAGCAAAATAACTCCCTATAATGATAGGTGGTCTGGTAATGATAAAATACAGGGAGGGATGCACTTCTACCCCCAGTCTGGCACTGTACTTACACACTTTAAATATAGTTTGTTTCATCTTTTCAACTGCGAGTTACAGGGAGAGAACTGAGGGCCAGAAAAATGTAAGTACTTTGTCTCCAGATGATGTAGCCAGAACAGTGTTCTCAGACCCTGGGATAAAGATCCAGCTTTTTTCCCCTTAATTTGCAGTCTGTTGCAGACTGATCGTTTTATTAAATACAAGTAATAATTGAATTATTAGAAAGATGTAACTTAAAAAAAGACATGCAAAATACAAGCCTGGTTTGCACTAAGTTTCCTAAATACTCTTGATTTCTCTATTATTTTGTCACAAACTGGTGAGCAGTTTGCAGACTAGCTCTTGTTCTGGGACCGTATTTTGTTCAGCACTGACCGAGATCCCTCTGTGGAAGAGCCCAGTAAATCCTGTTTGTATCCCAGCCTGGACTCCTGCTTCTGGAGAAACAGGGCTGCGCACAGCTGGAGCAGTTGTGTGCATGTGTGGCCATCTGGAAGGAGGTAGTCTGTTTCAGGTACCCTTCACACTGTGCATTTCTGAGTTACGGAGCATCTTACTGCTAGCCTAGAAAACCATGAAAAAGTGGGAGAGTTTTCTCTAATTACAATGGCATGTGTTCTGTTTAATCAATTGTAAATGGAGTGTTTTTACGTGAAGTGTTAGTGCAAAGTAGTTCAGAATACTACAGGCATTCGCTTCAAATCCCACATGTCACTTCATAACTGGGTAAGTTACTTGACTTACATAAGCCTGTTGCAGCATCTGTAAATTGAAGAAAATTGTAATATCTACTTCATCAAGTTGTCCTGGATATAAAATGACCAAATGCATATAAAGCCTTTAGTGAAATACCTAGCAATAGTAAATGCTTAAAAACTACTAGTTCTTGCTTTTATTAGTTGATGGATAATGTTCTAGTGTAATGCATTTAGGGAGGACATCAGCAAATACATGAACATTTTCATGGAAACTATTCAAAACTGCTCAATCTTATATATTAGATGAATTTATTTAGAAATAGATTTGCATTATATATTGCTATTACCTATATTTGGAGGTCCAACATGTGTGATTGGAGTTCCCAGAAAAGAGAACAGAAATAAAATGTAAAGAAAAGACTTTGAAGAAATATTGACCATAGATTTTTCTAAATTGGGTTAAAAAAACAGTTATGGATCCAAGAAGCTCAATGAACCCCAAGTAAAATAAATACAAAGAAGACTATATCTGAGAACATCATAGTCAAACCAATGAAGTTCAGCAAAAGAAGAGAAAATCTTGAAAGATCAGTCTTGGGAAACAACGCCTTATACACAAGGTAACAGTGCTTTGAAGGATGGCTGTTGACTTCTCACTGTTTAAAAAAGTGTTTACAGGAAGATAATGACATTGACATATTAAAAGAAAAAATAAGCAAATAAACTCTTGTCAACTTAGAATTCTATAAAGAGCAAAGGTATCCTTCAAAAAGCAAAGTAAATTGAGACATTGTCAGGCAGATTAATTCATTGCTAGCAAATGTGCACTAAAGAGCAGAAAGGAAGTTTTTCAGTCTGAAGGAAAATAACACCAGGTGGCACCTTGGATTTATAGGGAGGAGTGAAGTACATCGGACATAGTATGTAGGTATGATGAACATAGTTCAGTTCATCAAGATGATATTGTAGTTGAAAATGTCTATGCACTGAATAGCAGAGTTATAAACTATATGGAACAAAAATTGATATAAATAAGAGAAAATATTCATAAATTCATAATCATACTTGGAGATTGAATATTCCCCCTTAGTCATCAGTAGAATAAGTAGTTTAAAAAGCAAAATTAACTAAAATGAATAGACTGGCCACATCAAATATTGGCGAGAATGTGGGAAAACAAGAGCTTTCATACATTGCTTGGCAGAAATGTTAGACGTTATAACCACTTTGGGAAAAGATTTGGCAGATTTTTGTAAAGTTAAACATACACCTACCCTTTTACCCAGTAATTCCTGCTTGGTGTTTATCCAAGAGAAATGAAAACATATGTCCAGAGAAAGACTTGTTCAAGAGTACTCATAGAAACTTTATTCATAATAGCCCAAAGCTGGAAACAGCCCAGGTTCCCGCCAACAGAAGAACTGATAAATAAATGGTGCTGTTACTAAAATGTAAAAAGGGAACTACTGGTCTACCCTACAACAGGACTGAGTCTTGTAGTTATCATACTGAGAAAAAAGAAGGCTCAGAAGAATGCCAATTGTATGATTCCTCTCATATAAAGACAGGTTTATTCTGGTGAAAAAAATTAGGTTGTTGAGGGCAGGGTTAAGGGAAAATTGGTCTGGAAAGGGATATAAGGAAACTTTCTTGGGAACTAGGAATATTATATTTTGGTAAGAGTATGTTTTACAGAGGCATATCTATTTGTCAAAGCTCATCAAATTATACATTTAAGATTTATGCATATCAAAGTATGTCAGTTTTACCACACAAAAAAATTAAATATTGAACTGTTGTTTATAGGTTTGCTTTTTCTTGATGGTATTAGGTTCCCAGTTCTAAAACTGCCTACTCTGTATACTAGGATTGAGCAAATGAGTAAATATTGAGAGCCAGGTTTCTCACTGCTGGGGAAAGAACTTAAAATATGGGATGGGAAAATACTACATTTTATTGGATTGGAGCTGTCCATAATTTCTGCTTTTAAATGTTTTAGATAAATGGACAAAATTGATATATGTATATAGATGATATATATATACACTATAAATGTGTGTATATACAATATATGCATGCATTTGTGTGTGTACAGCATACATCATACATGCCCATGAAGCACAGTTCCTATATCTCTGTATTGAAGGTACCTGGAAGCAGGGATGCATTGATAGCACTGGGCACCCGAAGTGCCTGATTTGGGGTTCTATATACCCTCACCTGTAAGAGGAGCCAGGATGCTTGTAGAAAGGGCTGAAAAGGGCTGCGTCAGGATAAGTACTAAATGAAGTTGGACCTTTTTGTTCCAGAAAGTGAAGAAGTGTTCACATAATCACAGGAACATGTCAAAAGTATCCAGAAGCCAGTTTGAAAGAGTTTCCATTGTCCAGGTCAGAGACAATTTGAGCATCAAAATAA
>PVJI01020393.1:0-29007 GCA_004026765.1 Micronycteris hirsuta | reverse complement strand
CTTCTCTGCACCCATAGCTGTGTATCTGGTATCCCTGGGTGCACATCTGTCTGTAAATCTGTCTGTCTTCAGGTCTGTCTGCACATGTGTTTGCATGTCTGAATGCAGTCTACTGGGGTAAATTGCAGAAGCTGTCTGTCTGGGAAGCCGTCTGTCACTGCACTGGAAACAGGGTCTATTCTTCTGTCTGCTCGGGTGAAAGTCCGGGCTGTTCATATAGTCATCCTGCCAAATTTGTAGATGTCCCATGTCAGAGTCCACTAGGCCTGAGCTGGCCTATAGACAGGCTGCAGATGAGCCAAGCAGACATTTGCCTTTGTAGTTCTGGTTTGGACAACAGGGTGGGAGCAGACAGACTTTTCTATTTTGAGTTGGCTAGGGCTGATTGGGGAGTCTGCTGCTCCTTTCCCTTCTACAGCAATCCCCTGGGCCCCAGGCTAACCCTTCAGTGGTTCCTGGCCTGAGTGCTGATCTCCTTGGTCATAGGAGGGATCTGGTTGTTGTTATCAGCCCAGCCCAGGTCTGGGAGGAGTATGACCTAGTTCTGTACAATGGATTTTTCCATGGGCCTCCAGGAGAGCCAATGCCAAAATAATACTTTCAGGAGCTACAGACTTCACCAGAACTTTCTGCTTTCCCTTTCTTATTCCTTTCATTTGTGCCAGGGAGTGGGCAAGGGTTGACATTGTCCAGGACACCTCCATAGCATCCAGCTCATTCTGAGCTCTTTTTTCTAAGGGTGGACAACAGCACATAAAGCTATCTATATAATAGGTACCACATTTACCATGACAGTTAGAAGAGAAGGAAGGTGTATTTCTTTAATCAAATTAAATTTGGTTCAAGGCCCCACTTGCCAAATGGATAATCAGCCTAAGAACTCTAGAATTTATGCAGTCCAAAAAAAGGGGGAGGGAATTGAATCCAATTAAGTTTGTTGAGTGTATATATCCCTAATGACCCACCGGTTCAGCTACCTGGAAATCTACATTCCAGGGAAGTTTCCTCACATGCCCATAAGGGGACACATCCATGTTCGCCATGCGTTGCATATGATGGTGTGGAGTTGGAGGCAATCTGTCTGATCCCTACCTGAGAAAGGATGAAAACCGGGTGCAGGAAAGACTTTATAGCACAGTGTCTCTTAATCCATGATGGCCTTTGTTTGAACTCTTCCTGTGATGGGCAGCTCAGAGTGACGTGCTATGTTGCTGGGAAGCTCAGATTGTGTCAGAATTACGTTTCCCTGCAGGTGATGCCAGTGAACTTGGTATCTTGGGGGTGGGTGTGAGTTTGGGAGAAACTGTGTATTCATTCATTCATTCATTCATTCATTCATTTATAAAACACTTACTAGGCAACTGCCTCTGCCAGGTTTTAGAGGTGCAGGAGTCTGCTTAAAACCTAGTATGGGAAACAGACATAGAGAAACAAATTAACAGGTTATCAAATCAATGAGTGTGGCAATAAAGAAAAAGAACAGCATTTGCATGGTCTAATTAAGGTTTAGGGCGGAGAGATAAAGGAAGATCCCTCAGAAAAATGAACATTGAAATGAGACCTAACAGCCGAGTAGAACTAGGTAGGGGAAGGAGCAGGGCAGAGTGTTCCGAATGAGGTAAGGCGGGCCCAAAGTTCATGAGGTGGGCAATAGCTTGGTCCCTTTAAGGAACCGCTCTGGCTGGCTGCAGTGAGGCGAGTGAGCTGGAATGGGCAGAGGAGATGAGCCTGGAGGCAGAGGCAGGGCTAGGGACATGCAGAGCCAACTGCCTGATAAGGGGACCACATAATTTATCATCCAGACTAGGACACATTTGAGACCGAAAAGGGTGCTACTAATAGTAAGGCTGGAATAAGAGGTCACCTTACTTCAAGTTTTTTTCTCAAGGATATGAGAAGCTGCTGGGGTCTCAAGGACAGGGAGGTGTGATCTGATTTGCCCCTGGAGGGCCTGAGGTAGGACCGTAGCACTCAGAAACCTCCCAGCATGCTTCCCATCCTCATGGAGGAGCCTCTTGAGAAAGTTTTGGAGCATGTTAGAAATCTGGAGTGAGAGAAGCAGCCAGGAGCCCGTAGATGGCCAGTGGGGTCCTGTGGGACGGGCAGTGAGCTGGTGGGTACTGTGGCTCTGCAGCAACCATCCCAGTGCCACCTGCCTCCCACCTGCTCCTGACAGCTGCCCTTCCCAGCAAGTGAATCTGCCCCTAGTTGAATAGAAAGGAGACAGTGAACTGAATAGAAAGGATGAGAACTGTCCCATACATGCCACTGACTGATGTGTGGGGACTCATGTGCCCCACTCTGCCGCAGTTGCAATAGGGTGGGAAGGGAACAACTCTCTTATAATAGCCTAGATCAATCTGACTGTCAAAGATTTTTACAAAGCATGAGTGTGAGATGTAGGAATAAGGTGACAAGGCTCCTATTTTGCTGCCCCTGGTCTTCAGCACTCTGGTCTCCACCTTCCTGTGGGAGGTACCCTCTCCTTTTACTCACTCAGTTCATTGTCTGCACCAACCAGGGGCCGCAGCTGGCTCTGGAGCTCCCAGTACGGCGTGATCCTGGTGTTACCCCTCTGCACGCGCACACACAGATCCACAGACCCGGGTCCAGAGGGTGGAACACAAGCTCCTACCACAAGAGAGCTTGGAGTAGACAAAACCCAGAGTAGATGGTAGCTTAAGGAAGGGACCAAATTTCCAAAACTCTCCAAAGCTGTCTGTGCACATACCGGGCGAATTAGTCTTTTTCCAGGTGGGACCCAAGTCTCTTCCAGGAGAGTAAGGGGCAGTCAAGGGTATGGACTGGGTGTGGCAGGCCCTGTTCATTACTCCTGAGAGCCATCCCTTCTCCTTCCCTGTTAACGATGTGATTTGTGCAATTAGCATGCGGAGAATCCTAATCTTCAGGAAGTGGAGACCATGGGCCATCTTCCAGGCCCAGAAGTTAAATCAAGATTGGTTTAAATGGCTCATGGCAACCCATTCCCTCGGTCAGTGATTGGATTAGTTGGGGGAGAAGGTGGGGATAGGAGATCCAGTTCTGGCTAATGAGATACAAAGGGAGTCTGCTGGGGAGGGCTTTTCTTCCTGAATTAAAAAAAGATAGGCTTGGCTGGAGAATTCTGTTTCTGTCTTGTCTCTAATCCCTTTCCCTTCCCTAGACTAATGACATGATGCTTGGTGGTATAGCAGCCACTTTGTAACCAGAATGCCAGAAACTAGAATGGAAAGGTGATGGTGTGGGAAGATAGAAAGAGTCTGGATTCTTGAAGCCATCCTCGTATTCTAGTAGTCCTGGATGGCCTGCCTCTGGCCTTTTTGTTATGTGAGACAAATAACCTGCAGTTGTCTAAGCTGCCATAGCCAGGCATTGTATGAGGTGCAACTAAAGTCTGGCCTCGACTCTCACCCCCATAATGCAGCTGAGGTTTCCAGATTGGGGAACACCTGCCCCCATCTCTAAAGGAAGAATTAAATGGCACAAAGAAGTGGGAAGCTCCCAAGATCACAAAAAGCCGCTTTGCCTCTTACCACCTTGCTGGGTCTTGATTTCCACATCCGCACAGTGAGGACATTACATAGCACTCGGCTCACGGGGTTGTTGGGAAGGCAAGGAGGTAGTGAAAGGGATGCCGAGAAATAGAGAAATAGACCCAGGAAATCACTGGCTGTAGAGCAGCTGTCCAGTGAGAGTCAACCCCTTCCCTCGCTGGGAGTCACATGGACTGCCCCCCGCCCCTGGCTGTCAGGTCACACATGTTCGCCGTGCACGTCACCCTTGTTGCCAGGAGAGGATTTTGCATTATGGAACCTTGAGTTTTAAATGAAGTGTCAAGTACAATTTGGCAACACTAAGAATTAATTATGTGATTGCCCTTAGACAAGGCAGGGAGCTCAGTTTTGATTGTGAAATTGGTGTTTGCCCACAGGGGAGGGGACCTCCGTCCCTCACCCAGGGAAGTGTTAAGGGGACAGGGACGGTGCTCTGCACGGTCGGCGCATCTCTCACCCAGACCCTCGGAAGTGGGGCTCCTTGAGGAGTGACCAAGGATGGGGCTGGGAGGTGGAGAAGAAAGTATGTCTAGGAGTGTCCCTTCTGTCATGGCTGCCCCTTGCTGGCCGCCTCTGTCCTCCACGGCTTGTGCATTCCATCTGTCAGCTGCAGACACACATGTGGCCGCTGTCAGTCCTTCCCCTTTAAGGGAAGGGAAACATTTCCTGACAGGGTGGTGGTGGAAGAGGGGGACAGGCAGCCAGAAGGGAGGCCGAATTTGTCTCGATGACAAACCAAGGACAAAAGCTCAGTCTGGAGCATTCCAGGAGGGGCCTGCCTCCTCCTGAGGATGGAGAGAACGATCCTCCCCTGGCTTGGTGTGTGTGTGTGTGTGTGTGTGTGTGTGTGTGTGTGTGTGTGTGGTGGGGGGTTGGAAACGGGACATGCTTTAAGGGGGGAGTCGGTGTGTAGGGAGTGAGCAGCTGTGTCTGGACATCTAGGCCCCACCCAAGTCAACAGCCCCCACCCCACACCAGGCCTCCCCTTTCCAAGGAGTCTGGGTTTAATTTTCTGGTCAGTGAGAAAAGGAGGAGGAAGAGGACAAGGAGGAGGAGAAGAAAGAGCGAGCTGAAGTTCTAATGCAGTCGGCTGGGATCTGTCACTCAGCACACAGCCCGCTGACGACTCAGGGCAGCCCCAGCTGTAAGCAGCCCATGATTTATGGACACTGAGTGAACTCCTGCGGCAGAAACCAGCCTTGAGATCAGAGCGGCAATAGGGCCCTTTTTTTGGCAGGAGACAGGGCCTGCATTTTTCTCATTCATGCCAAACTGCTTTGCACGGCAATTAGCTCTGTCCTCATTTAGTCTCCAGTCCCAAAGGGTAATGAAAGTCATATATCATCTTCAAGACTGCTAATTATTGAGCTCGCTTACAGGTAGGCTTTGTAACTGTGAGAAGGGCCTGTCGGCCCAATATTTATTACTCTTCCAATAAGTAAGCAAAGGGAGGGGTTGGAGAGGGGGAAGAAGGGGAGGAGGGAAAGAAGGGGGAGAAAAACAACTTTCTGGAGAGACTGCCCAACCCAAGCCCCGGGATCTCTGACATACCTCCTGCAAATGTGCTCATCAGAGGGGAAACATCTTTATTCCACGGAGCCATTTTTCATGCCCTAAGAAACCAGCCTGGGAGAGTGGAGAGTGGAGAGGGGAGGCCTGTGGAGGGGCTGGGCTAGATCTGCTGTGGAGGGCGGGGAAGGGGCCTGAGGGGGGCAATGGGGAGGAGAGTGCAGGGAGACAGCACCGTGGAAAGGACAGAACCCCCCGCCCGTCCTCAGGTCCAGAACCTCCCCACCCTCCTCCTTCTTGAGCCTGCTGTCTGGATGGCGGACGTGATGGTCAGGACAGGGGCCTGAGGTTGGCGACGTCTGTCCCTTCAGGGTGCGGTGTGTGTAAGGATAATGCTGGAAGGCTTTGCCTCTGAGTCTTTTGTTTGATTTGGTTGTCTTGCCACTACGCGGACCTACAGTTTGGGTTATAATCTACACCAGCAGACTTCCACGGGTGTGGTCAACTAAGGGGTAGGTAGGCTCTTCCATTTCAACGAACTTAAAAATATAATGACTTTGTTGAAAAACGAGGCATAAATGTTAGCCAGGGTTACTCATGGTTTTTTTTAAGAGAAAGGATATACTTAAAGCAAGAGCTAAAGAAATACAAATATTTAAGTACTGTTAGATGCCATACTCAACTTGCAACCAATATTCACGAGTGCCTACTCAATAAATGTGTTAAGCACTGTTCTACATGTGGGGATACAGCAGAGGTCAAGATGAACAAGTTCTTGTCCTCATGGTGCTTCTAGTCCAACCATCAGTCACTACCTATTGGTCCTGGTTGGTTTTCCACCCTGACTTACACGGTAATAATAGCTGACTGCCCTGACTCGGGTTAGAAACACAGCTGACGTCTGTTGAGTGTTTATCGTGTGCCAGTATTGCACTGAAAGCTTCATGTGCATGTTTCTCAGTGAATCCTCATGACCCCTATGAGGTTTCCCCAGGTGCAACCCCCATTTATAGGTAGGTTAAGTTACATGTCCAAGGTCACACAGCTAATTAGGCACGGACCTGTGCCAGCTGGCTTCAGAGGCTGTTCTCTAAACCATGACACCATATTTTCCTCTACTCACTCTAAACTATTTAAACTTCTAATTAATGACATTGGCAAATTGGTCTGTATTGGCATCAAAAGCCATTCTGGACAGGTTTATCTTTCCTACCATCAGCAACCCTCCCACTCTAAGCCTTCATGGATGGTGGACTCATTGATTTCAAACTCAGTTGGAGGAAGGATATTGGATTGATTTCCAAGTAGCTTTTCCTGCCTTGACTACAGGAGGAGCAGTGGTATGCTGGAGTATCCCCCGCTCCATCTAGGGACATCATGTTGGCAGCTTAAAATTGACCCTGGTAGGAATATTTACATTTTAAAAAACGACGAATGCTGTAAATCAGGTTTTTGTTGGTTTGTTTATTTCCTGAAGAGCTTCTTATTAAACATTTATTAGCACAGCATTGGGGCAGGCCCAAGGGGCTGGGGTAGCTCATAGTAACCTCGCAGTAATTTCTTTTCATCTAAGGAAAGTGCAGAGAGCACAGGAGAGGGAGTCTAGAGACCTGAGTTCTAGACCTGGCTTTGCTGCCGAGGGATCCGGACCTGAGCTTTTTGTTTTCCTTTGCATTCAAGTGGCCACTTAAGTGCCATTTATAGACACAATTAGGTATAAAATTACTTTCATAAAGCGTCTAGAGCCACAAAACGAAGCCTAGTTGAATTTAATTAAGTTTTTGGTCACAAACATAAGGCAGTCTCACCATATGCATATAGAAGGGGCTGGGGTTGGGGGTGTATGTGCAGAACACACGTGGCTTCATGACTTACACAGGGCGTGGGGGCCATTGCTTCTGCTCGTTCTTTCATTCTGCACCATTTTTGCGGCTGGAGAGATGGGGCTGGAAAGCCACCTTCTCCTACCTCTGTGACTTTAGAGAAGTGGTTTAGCTTCTCTGTGCCTTAGTTTCCTCCTCTGTGAAATGGGCATAATCAATAGTGTCTATTCATAGGGTGCTGTGAGGATTAATGATAATACACATTGAATGCTGGGCACTGATGTGTTACATAGGAAGTGTCCACTCCCCCCTCAGTGTTACTGCCATTTCTTCCCTGTATTGTTTCTTCCCTCTGGTGAAAAGTGCCCTATAAGCACCTCCCAGCTGCCAGTACCCCTGTACAGGAGACAGGGCTGAGACAGAGTGGCGGCCCTCACCTCCTTCCCTGCTGGGACCTCCCAACACCCAGCAGGTGTGCAAACATTTCTGTGTTCCTTAAGTTCCCATCATTAGGAGGAAGGTATGAAGGCTCCAGCTGTGGGAATGTGACTCTGGACTCTGCAGTTGGGTCAGGTGGGAGGACACCAAACCAACTGTGGGACTCTCCAGTCCACTCACCCTAAGCCAGTCTGTCCTCTGCCCATGTGGTTCAGAAATGCCCTTCTGCACAGCCGGCTTCTGGTTCTTGTACGAAAGGGCCTGATCCTCTCCTAGTGCATGTGGTGGTGACTGTCTGTGGGGTGGATGCCACCTGCCTGTTGCCTCCCACACTCCTGCTCCCTGGCCCTGGTCCTGGGAGGTCCTTGTTCTCTGCTATCATACCTCTCCCTGCTCCAGGCAACTCCCCCCACAATCTCTGAACATGAGCAGGATATTCTTTTTTTTGTTTTTTCATTTTTCAGCTGTCCCTTTACCCTGATCCTGATGGATGGAACTACCAGCTTGGATGCCTGCCCCGCCCCCCTCATCCTCTCTCCTGACCGTCCATCTCTGACCTCTCCAGCCCACCTAGCCACCCACCTTTCATTCCTCCCCACCCTGGGCTTATTTTTGTTTACTTTCTCGGTCTCCTGCCAGCCCATCCCCACTTACCAGGGTCTGGCCTTGAGACCACTTTCTGGACCTTTGACTTAAGGCTTCCTGAGAGTAAACTGAGTACACTGAGCCTTGACCAGGGCAGCCACCAGGGCCTGTAATGCAGCTAGGACTAAAGGCTCCCTCTCTGGGCTCTGCAGCTGTCTGTGGTGATGGCATCCTCCCTGCCCAGCCTCTCCTCACACAAGGGAAATGGTTGCCAGAGCTGTGGCCTCACATCCAAGCCCATGGAGGATGAAGGATATCTGTCCTGAGTCTGGTTTGAAAGTCCTGAGAAGGATTTGATTGTCAAAGGTTGGGACCCATACTCAACCCTGGATGCACTGCTGTGCTGGGCAGAAGGTGTCTTGGGAGGGGCCACTCATAGGCCACGTGCCTGCTCTTGTGCACGGTTAGACAAGGTGCTGTCCAGAAGAAAGGAGAGGCTTTGCTGAGCAAGGAAGCATGACTCTGCTGCAGGTACAGAAGGTCACCTGGCATTTCAGCACTTGCGGCATGTGCGAGAAAGCCGTAGGGTGTACCAGGTTCACATGCAGATGATGCTATCCTCCTGGAGATTTGTCTCAAGACAGCTATAGCCATGTTTGGAGCTAGAGTATAATCTTTTTATTTTATATTTTTCTAGTAAACCAGGATTGCAGCATCTGCCCAAGGTTCCATTGCATGGCTCCAGCTGAGGCTGGAGAAGAAGAGAGAATAGAGGAAGTATGTCTACGCCTGGGCTTCAGAGTTGCGAGATGCTCTAGGGAGCTGGGCTGCAGGAGAGGCCTGTGCCATCAGGCTCCACATTCAGGGCCTTTCCCATGCTGTTCGCTATCACTGGAGAGAACCTCTTGAACTGTCCTGTCATTCATTTCCCAAGCAGTGGCGCCAGCAAATCCGTCTCCTTCCCAAAGGCCCCTGCAGAAAGAGGGGGGTCAGCCAGGACCTGAATCTTGCCTTCTGTGTTCTCTAGTCACAGACATTGTGGACACTCAGACATGCCACCCCCTGTACCCCCTTGGCCTTCAGAGCCCCAGCCTGCTCCACACACCCTGGCAGGTGAGTCTTGGGACAACCTAGGATAAAGGAGTGACTCAAGGCCTATGATAACGAACACTTGCCTACAAAAATTGGGTCAGAATAAAGAGGGGGAAATTCATTTAAATTTTGAACTCATTGGTAGAGATCTAAGTAAGTTTCCTCCCCTAAATTTTGCTGTCCTAGGGCTCTGAAAAGAGGGCACAGGCAGAGGATCCTATGAGGTGGATCTTCCACGTGGGCACAGCTTCCACACTCTTAATACTTGCTATCTGGTGGGACAGAGTGGATTTCTGAGGCCAGGAGGGGGAGCAAGGACTGTTTATATGAGCAGCAAAGCCTGGGTTTCAAACTGGGATAGAACCTGGCTGGAGAGAGGGCCATGCTGGGCAGGGGACCACTGCACAAAGAGAGTAATAACTGAGTCATCAACGGACCTCAGCCCTAGACTTGTCTCTCATGTCTGCGGGCCTCTTGCCCCTACTGTTCAGGTTTCATAACAAACCTTTCCAAACCATTTCATGATGCCACAGATTCTGCAGGTTGGGAATTTGGATAGGGCACGGTGAGAATGCTGTGCCTCTGATCTCAGCGGGGCTGACTCAAAGGCTGGGGGATCATCTGGAAAAGTCTTCATTCGCATGCTTGGTGGTTGCTGCTGGCTGTCAGCTGGAACTTGGTTGGGCTGTGGGTCAGAAACCATAGCCTCTCCATGTGAACTCTCTGCGAGGGCAACTCTGGGCTTCCTCACAAAATACATTTGGATTCTAGGGACAAGCATCTCTAGAGAGCCAGCCTAGCCTAGAAGTCATGGAATGTCACTTCTGCCACATTCTTTTCATGGAAGCAGTCACACGCTTGCTCAGATTGAATGGGAAAGGAATTAGTTGCTTCTTCTTTATGAGGAGAGGCAAGCTTATATTGTAAGGAGAGCATGTGGGATGGGAGATGCTGTGACTGTCATTGAAAATGTAGTTGGCCCTTGAACGATGTGAGGGTTATGGGTGCTACCCCCCTTGCAGAGTCGAAAATCCATGTATAATTTTTACTTCCCCCAAACTTTACTAATAGTCTGCTGTTGACTGGAACCTTTACCAATAGCATAAACATTCAATTAACACATTTTTTAATGTTACTATATACTGTATTTTACAATAAAGTAAGCTAACAGAAAGAAAACTTTATTAAGAAAATCATAAGAGAAAATACATTGACAATGCTTTATGTATTTATTGAAAATAGTCTGCATGTAATTGCGAATCCACGTTATTCAAGGGCCAATTGTACCCTTGAATCAACTACATCTTTGAAAAATCCATCTGCCACACCTATAAATTTAGGAAGATTTGATCTGGTGGCAGAGAGCCTCACACCCACTTCACAGAGGCAACAACCGAAGCTACAGAAGTCATTGAATTAAAAAGGAGCCCTGCCCTGGCTGGTGTGGTTCAGAGGTTGAGTGCCGGCCTGCAAAGCAAAAGGTGGCCGGTTCAATTCCCAGTCTAGGGCACATGCCTGGATTGCGGGCCAGGTCACCAGTAGGGGGTGCGTGAGAGGCAAACACACATTAATGTTTCTCTCTCTCTCTTTCTCTCTCTCTTCCCCTCTCTAAAAAATAATAAATAGAATCTTTTTAAAAAGGGTGCCCTAAAAGCTCAACGTCCATTCAGTTTAGGGAGCATGGAGCTAATTATCTAGCCTCTATTTGAATACCTGCAGTGATATAGAGATCATTACCTTACAGAGGGGCCCATTCCAATTGCTGTACAGTTGGAACTGTCAGAAAGTTCTAAGACTGTGATAGAATCTGCTTCCCTGTAAGTTCTGCTCACTGGCTCTGGTTCTCCCCTGGTGAGTGAGGACTGGACAAGATAGCTCCTGAGTGCTAACGAGGTGCCTGGCCTGCACCTGGGGCTTTCCCAGCTGTTTCACCGAGAACAAGCAAGTGCCAACCTGCTCAGTGTTGATGGAGATGCCACTTCTCTATCCTGAGCTTTTTCCTTTGTTCCTTCCTCAATGACCAGTTTTCCCTACTCTTCATCACCTTTGCCTCTGTTACAATTTCTCAGAATTCTTAAAGCAGCACTTGAACTTGATAATCTAGCCTAATAGTGTAACATGGTTCTTTTTTTTTTTTTAAGCAGCCACGTCATATATGGTTGGTTCATGTAAAGTTTGCAGTCAACTAAACACCTCCAGTCATTTTTCACTTTAACTGCTGCTGTACCTGGTCTCTCCCATGACATTTTTGTCCGGAAAACTTCTCATCAGACCAGCATTAAAATGAGAATATCCAGGGGTCCATTGTTGGCCACAAAGGTCTTTTAAGACTGTAGAGGTGTCTGAAGAGTGGGACTTGTGGCCTTGTCCCTGGTGGACCAGGGGTCAGCTTGAGCTCTGGCTTCCTGCTGGGCTGGCAGAGGGGACAGACCAAACAGGTTTATTCAGAGGCTGAGAGAACTGCCACTCAACGTGTGCCTGTCTCCTTCTTGCTTGGGGGTGGAGACAAACTACAGGGATAAGAAAGTGCCATTCCTGGTGTACTCAGAAATGCAAGTCACTTGGGCTTGGCCTGGGAATAGACTGACTGCCTGGCCCGAGGGGTGAGGTCACAGGGAGTACTGTCAGGGAGGGGAGGATCAGAAAAGCCCGCTGCAGTCCTCCGTGTCATGGGTCTCAATGGATTCTTACTCATGTACATACATGTAAAAAAAAAAAAGAACAGAAGCACTTATTAATCTTAGGTGCATCCTCCTAAATTGATATGTCCCCTGAACGCTAGTATGTGGACTCTGTGGGTTGCAAGTGACACACACAAAACTAAAACTAGTTTAAGCAAGAAAAGGAATGCATTGGCTTACCTGTTGTTAGGGCCCAGGACAGAGTGGGCTTCAGGTGTAACTAGATTTAGGAACCTGAAGAAATCATCAGACTTGTCATTCACCACTCTGGCTGGCCTCATATGCTCCTACAGTAAGTGGTTTCTTCCAGGTGGTGACACTGGAAGCTCTGGGGTCAATCTAAAAGGAATGGTGAGTGTCTCTCTTTCAGAATCAATACATAAAACCCCAGGGAAGGATTCTGATTGGTCTGACATGGGTCACATCCCTGTCCCTGCACTAATCTTTGTAGGCAGAAAGATAGGCTAGAACGATTAGCCAGGCCTTGGTCTAGTAGGCAGCTACCTCACAGGCATCCAAGGGCAGGCAGCAGCACAAGCAGGCTTCAGGGGACCACAATGAACAAGTCAGGAATTGAAGCCATGCTGCCTTCTGGGTCTACCTCCTGGGCAGACAGAAAGGAAAGGACAAGATACTCTAGCAGGGGTGTCCAACCCATGGCCTGCAAGCCTCATGCAGCCCAGGATGGCTATGAAAGCAGCCCAACACAAAATTGTAAACTTCCTTAAAACATTATGAGTTTTTTTTTGTTATTACATGTGGCAATGTATTTAATGAGTGGCCCAGGACAACTCTTCTTCTTCCAGTGTGGCCCAGAGACGCCAAAAGGTTGGACACCCCTGCCCTTGAGCATGGAGCAGACATCGCCTCAGCGGATGCTCTCTGCTCACACCTGATCGCCTCATCTGAAACAACATGCAAATGCGTTTACAGTGTCATGTCTACGGTAACATGGACATGGAGCCTTTTCTCGGGCCCTGGGCCCTACACAGTAAGTTTCCACATGCCTCCCTTTCTCCTCCCTCAGCGTCCTGCCACACTCCTCATACCCTTGGTTCCCCGATGCTCGATGAAGTGATCTTTCCCACTCTGCTCTCCCCATCTCTGAACACGTATGTGGAGGTTCTGGGGAATTTTGCATGGCTTTTTGGAAGTCACAAAACGTCTTCTCTCCCCGAAAGTTAAGAATGAAAAAAAAAAAACAAAACCCTCCAAGAATAAAAGGAGGAATACAACAACCGTTTGTACCCGGAGAAGGTAAAAAGACCTGTAAAAGCTCTGAGGTAGGGATTTCTACCCAGAAGAAATAGAGGCCCAGGAAATTTCCGAACCTGCCCAAGCTCTCATGGGAGAACTGGAGCCCTGGCTTCTCACCCCCAGCCCTGGGCTGTTTTCATTACCCTCATGGGTCAGTGGGGAGTGGGCCTGGCAGGGATAATGTTTGTGTAGGGGATGAGGGATCACCCCACCTTCAGGAGGCAGGAGGAGAAGCTCATCCCAGCGTGGGGGAACCGAGTTCTCTGGGGAGCCCTGGAGGATCCAGAGAGTGGCTAAGCGGCCACAGCTTCTCCTTAGGGACCAGGTCCATCCAGTATGCTTTATCTGGGCAGATCCCATTTCCTGTTGGAGGAAAAGATTTTTGTGCTTCTCTGCTGTTTTTTCCCTTTCAGACAGATCAGAAATCAGATCGCGTCAGATAAGCCCCATTGAAAAGAAAGAGGCAGAGGCTGGCGCCAATAGAAGGGTCCCTTGCCAAAGTCACACGGGGAGTCACCCAGGGAGAGCCTCCCCCTGAAGGGAAGGGGAAGGGGTTCAGGTGGGCCTCACTTTAACTTTTAATATTTCCAAATGAGGTTTTACGTACAGCGATTGCTTTTTTTTTTTTTTTTTTTTTTTGCCTCTGGTTAAAAGCAACACAGTTCGAAATACAAACTTAAAGACTTCACATTTCTCACTTTAGGACGCGGCGTCTTCATTGTTTCTAGAAGAGGCGACCTAACGAATGGAAGTGGCCTAAACCTCCGCTGACCTCTGAGAAACACAGAAAACGTCACGGGAGGGCAGGGGACCCAGAGCAGGAGGAGGAGAGGCACAGGGAGGGGGAGAGCGGGGCGGGGGCGGCCCAGCCGGGAGGGAAAGGGGGAGGAAACCCCGAGAGGAAGAGCGGGGCGCGGGCGGGGCGCGCGGCGCGGGGCAAGGTGACCGCGGGCACCGGCGAGGGCCCGCTGTCAAGGCTCTATCTGCGCGGTGATTGATGTGCGCCTGGGTTTTTCTGTCAGCCTGTCACGGCGCAGGAATGTTTAATGTTCTCATTATTGGTTACGCTGTTGTGTATATTTCTCTGTCAGCACCGCGGACCCAGCTGAACTGGCAGAGCACTTCAAAGGCCTGCGGGTCATTCATCATCCCCATGACGCTCCGGCAAATGCTCAGCTTCAGCTCCGCGCCAGGGATTTGTTATGACTTGCGAGCCGGCTGACAGACAGGGCCGCGGCGGCCGCGGGAGGGGACGCGGGAGCCAGGCACGCAGCCCCGTTGTCGCTGGGCGCAGCACCCCGGCCCCGCGGCTCCCAGGGGGGGCGCTGCGCGCGAGCCGGGGGCGGCCCGCGGGCCCGGGGTGGGGGGCGCTCCCGGGCGAGGCCGCGGCGCGCCCCCGCGCGGCCCCGGGCCCCCCGCCCCCGCGCTCCCGCGAGCCCCGCGGGCGCCCTCTCCTCCCAGGCCCGCCCCCGTCCTCCGGGCTGGCGGCGGCGGCTCCCGAAGTTGCGCTGAAACCGAGAGGCTGGGGAAAAGCGAGCCTCGCACACGTCCCGGGCGCGGGGAGGGGCGCCCGGCCGGGGGGAGGGAGAGCGGGAGAGTATCGGAGCTTTGTTTCCTTTCCCAGGCCGTGACATGATTAATCGTTTTCTTCTGATCTAATTTTGGAACATGAAAAACAGCACATTTGTCTTGAAGAAAAATGATGTGCCGAACTGCGCAGATGGAAATTTCGAGCAATGAGAAAGATTAAAGTGAAACCCCACTCCTTAGACCTAATCATGAGTTGTAGATTATTCTGTCGGCCCAGCCAGATGGTAGCTCTGATTCCACAGCCCCTTCTTATATTAATGAATACTAGACTGTTATATTTGACTTAGGTAAGTGAAATGTCTATCAGAGCTAATGGACTGCCAGCCAGCATAACACATGTCGTACCGCTAAGGGTCCTTGCTGCATTTTTCATGTTTTATACTAATGTAGAACATTTTGTTTCCTACTGTTTTTCATCATTGTCACTGTTTGCTAAATATTTTCACATGGAAGGGGGGGAGGGAGACAAAGTCAGGAGGAAAAAGAACCCCCCTCCAAACTTGTGTCCAAAGCTAATTTCCTCCCGTTGGGTTTGGCTATAACTCTGCAAGTAAAACAGTCACCCCGAGCAATGCGAACAGGAACTCAATAGTAACGTGATTAAGTTCCCAGTCAACAAGACTACACTCGACTGTATGTTAACAAACCTAATTATAGCCCCGTGGTGATAAATTGGGCCAGGGCCCTTGGTGCACATCTCTGAGGTCATGTCTAGAAGAACAGTTTGACCTTCTCATCTCAGAGGAGAGAATTGTCCTGGAGTGGGGTCCCAGGCTCAGCTTGTTTCTCTCTGACCCAGTTGTTCAGCCCCTGGGGAGGGCGGGCAGGTGCCAGGAAACATTTCAGAGCAGATGGTCAGAAGTATGAGCAACTGGGCATTAGGTTTCCTGGACGGGGCTGGGAGGGCCGTGGCTTCAGAGTCCATTGGCCCTGTTCGTGTCCTGAGTGGTATCACGATGCCTGAGAGGAGAGCGTTCTGTTTCCAGCTCACTGGTCCCATGAACCCGGCAGAACCTGGGAGGTCATCTTTCCTGAGCCCAGTAGAAGGTGACCCAGACCCTCCCCTTTCTTCCAGGTGTCTTGTCTCTGCACTGGTGAGACCCCAAATGAGCCTGCTGTTCAAGGGGAAATCCTGCATTTCTTGTTTGTGAAGGACCCAAGCCCCGGTGGGGATGGTGTCCTGGTGGAAATTCGTCGTGGGGATGGAATCTGAATGCTGTTAGGGGACAGATTGGGTGGAAGCTGTTGAGAGACACTTTCAGTTGGTGGCGTCTTGAGAAAAACACAACGGAAAGACATGCATCGATAGGGAGGGGAGACCTAGACATGAAACGCATGGAGAGTGAGAGAAAGAAGAGAAGAATACACAGAAAGAGAGAGACACAGAGGCAAGGAAATGTAGATTCCAGCAGAGCAGAGGACCCACGAACTCAGACAAGCTCCTGCTCCAGCCAAAATGAGCTCCCTAAAAAGCAAAGTTGACCTCTGCTTGAAATTCTTTCTGAGCTGTGATTCCCGAAGGAGTCGGTTCAACGACTTGGCTGGGCATAGATGGCACTTTTCTATCTACCCCCAGCTTAGCGCTCTGGCCTCATCTCTCACCCATCCTCACCTATGAGCCCTGCACTTCTGCCACATGAGCCTTCTCAGGTCCCTCAAAATAGCAGTCTCTTTCAAAACAATGTGTTTTGCCTGTGTTTATCTCTCTTTACACCACTCCCCTGCATTCTTTCTCTGGGAAATTCCTACTTATCCTTTAAGAACCAGCTCCCACGTGTCCTCCTCTGCCACGCTTTCCTGACATTCCCCAGGAGGCATTATTTCATCCTCTGGGTCTCCATAGTGTTTGTCCACATTTCTGTGAAAATGTTGCCCAAAGCGTTTTGAAAAATTTCTGTCTGCAATTCTCTCCCTCTATACCTCCTTTCTCCTACAACGATTCCTCCGTTCATTTATTTGCTCACTCATTCAAGAAATACGAATTGAGAACCTGCTATGTGCCAGGTACTGTTCTAGGCACTGGGATTGCATAATGTACGAAATTCCCTGCCCTTGTGGAATTGACATTTTGGTCGCTATATGTGCGAGCGTGTTAGTGATGCTTCTTTACAGTAAAAACCAAAACCTCACTTAGGCTAGCTCTAGTAATGGGCTTATTGTAAGATCACGACAATAAGGGGGCAAAATCACATGGCGGCCTGAGAACAACTGTATAGCTGAGCCTCTCAGCTTCTGTAACTCATAACTGCCTCATTTGTGTCCCCTCTCAGACCTTACTGCCATTTTAAAAACTTTTATTGTGGTACAATATACACACAGAAAAGTGCATAAGAATACAGGTCAATAAATTTCCATGAACTATAACCCATAATGGGATTAAGAAACAGGACATTCAGTACTTCAGTAGCTGTCCCCCGCCAACCTCTACTGTTTCCCTTCTTTGTTTTATTTTAAGTTAATTCCCCACCCCAGCTTCTCCCCCACTATTTACTATGACATTTTGATTTCTGTTTTCAGTGGGTTTGTTTTTTTGAACAGCTTTATTGAAGAGAAATTTACATACCATAAACTCCCCCACTGTAAGTGAACAAGCCAATGATTTTTAGTAAATTATAGAGTTGTGCAACTATGATCACAATTCAGTTTTAGAACATTTCCGTCATCCCCCTGATTCTCAGGGGCCGTTTTAGTTAATACTCAGCGCCAGCCCCAGCCCCAGGCGACCAGGTTTTACATTTAGGTCTATGATCCATTTGAAAGGAAAAAAAAATAGGACAGCTATGGTTGAGACATAACTCATATGCCATAAAGTCTATCCTTTGAAAAAGTAAAATTCAATGGTCTTTAATATACTGCACAGAATTGTATAAATATCACCACTGTCTAATTCCTGAACATCTCATTACATGAGAAAGAAACCCCCTATCCATTAGCAGTCACTCCCCATTCTTTCCTCCCCTCAGTCCCTGGGAATTACCAATCTACTCTTTGTTTCTACGGATTTGCCTGTTCTAGACATTCCATATAAATGAAGTCAGACAACATAAGGCCTTTTGTTCCTGGCTTCTTTCACTCAGCATAATTTTTCAAGATCCATCTATGTTGAAGTATGTATGAGAACTTCATTCCTTTTTATGGCCAAATAATACTCCATTCAATGGATTTACAACATTTTGTTTATCTGTTCCTCACCAGTGGACATTTGGGTTGTTTCCATTTTTGGCAGTTATGAATAATGCTGACATGAACATTGTGAGTACATGTGTTTTTATTTCTCTTGGATATATACCTAGGAGTTAGTATGATTGCTAGGGCATATGCAAACTCTTTAACTTTTTGGCTGTGATCAGTTTGAAGTTAATTTTTCTGTATGGTATGAGTTAAAAGTCTAAGTTGTTTTTTTGCTTATGGATATCCAATTGTGCCAGCATAACTCCTTTAAAAAAATCATGAATTAGCCCTGACCGGTGTGGCTCAGTTGGTTGGAGCGTCAACCTGTAATGGAAAGGTTGCATGTTCAATTCCCAGTCAGGGCACATACCTAGGTTGTAGGTTTGATCCCCTGTTTGGGTGTGTGTGATCCCTGGTCTGGGTGTGTTTGGGAGACAACCATTTGATGTTTCTCTCTCTCCCTTCCTCTCTCTCTAAAAAAGTAATGAAAGAAAATGTTATTGGATAAAATAAAAATCACAAATTAGCACTGTATTTTGTCAAATGGTTTTCCTGCATCTACTCAGTGAGGCATTGAAATATACAGATATTACTGTTAAATTGTCTATTTCTTCTTGAAACTATGTGAGTTTTGTCCTTTATTCTTTTAATATGGTGTTCTATTTTAATTAATTTTCCAATATTAAGCCACCCTTACATTCCTGAGATAAATCCACTTAGTCATGGTGTATAATCCTTTTATATATTGCTGAATTCAGTTTCCAAATATTTTATTAAGCATTCTTAACAAAAAGAAGGTGTGCAGTATAAAGAGGTGGTCTAGTTTCATTTTTCTGCAGGTATCTGTCCAATTTTCCCAACACCGTATATTACATAAACTATCTTTAGCTTATTATATATGCTTGCTTCCTCTGTCAAGTATTAATTGACTCTAAGAGTGTGGGTTTATTTCTGGGCTCTCTATTCTGTTCCACTGATCTACAAGTCAGTTTTTATGCCAGTTCCATGCTGTTTTGATTACTGTGGTCGTGTAGTATTGTTTGACATTAG
This sequence comes from Micronycteris hirsuta, assembly GCA_004026765.1. Taxonomy (NCBI): domain Eukaryota; kingdom Metazoa; phylum Chordata; class Mammalia; order Chiroptera; family Phyllostomidae; genus Micronycteris; species Micronycteris hirsuta. Next base: position 10,257 of record PVJI01020393.1, on the reverse strand, counting down.
GTAGAGTGATTCTTCCGACTTTAATCTTGTTTCTCAGGATTGCTGTTGCTATGAGGGGGGAGCTTTTGTGGTTCCATACAAATTTTTGAAATATTTGTTCTAGTTCTGTGATATACGTCATTGGAATCTTGACAGGAATCGTGTTGAATCTATAGATTGCTTTGGGTAGTATGGACATTTGAATGATGTTAATTCTTCCTATCCATGAGCACAGTACGTGCTTCCACTGTTTGTATCTTCTTCAGTGTCTTACAATTTTCCACGTATATGTCTTTTACATCCTTGATTAGGTTTATTCCTATGTATTTTATCCTTTTTGTAGCAATTGTGAATGGGATTGTTTTCTTAATTTCCCTTTCTCTTAGTTTGTTATTGGCATATAAAAATGTGACTGATTTCTGGATATTAAATTTGTATCCTGCTACTTTGCTGAATTCATTTATCAGTTCTAGTAGTTTCTTGGTGGAATCTGGTTTCTTTATGTACAATATCATGTCATCTGGAAAAAATGACAGTTTTACATCTTCCTTTCCAATTTGGAGCCTTTTATTTCTTCTTCTTGTCTGATTGCTGTGGCTAGGACTTCCAGTGCTATGTTGAATAAGAGAGGTGAAAGCAGACATCCCTTCTTGTTCCTGATCTTAAGGGGAAGGCTTGTAGTTTTTGTCCAATGAATACAATGCTGACAGTGGGTTTGTCATATATGGCCTTTATTATGTTTAGGTATGTTCCCTCTGTTCCCACTTTGCTGAGAGTTTTTTCATAAGTGGGTGCTGGATTTTATCAAATGCTTTTTCGGAATCTATTGATATGATCATGTGGTTTTTATCCTTCATTTTTTTTAATGTGGTGAATCACATTTATTGATTTGCAAATGTTGTACAAACCTTGCATCCCTGGAATAAATCCCACTTGATCATGGTGTATGATTTTTTTTTGATGCATTGCTGTATTCAGTTTGCTAATATTTTGTTGAGGATTTTAGCGTCTATGTTCATCAGTGATATTGACCTTTAGTTTTCTTTCTTTGTAGTGTCTTTATCTGGTTTTGGAATTTGGATAATGCTGGCCTCTGAAAATGAGTTTGGGAGCCTTCCCTCCTCTTGAATTTTATGAAATAGTTTGAGGAGAGGTGTTAGTTCTCGGAAAGTTTGGTAAAATTCACCTGTGAAGCCATCTGGTCCAGCACTTTTGTTTGTTGTGAGTTTTTTGATTACTACTTCAATTTCAGTAGGTGTGATCTGTCAGTTCAGTTTCTCTGATTCTTCCAGATTTAGTTTTGGAAGATTGTATGTTTCTAGGAATTTATGCATTTTATCTGGCTTGTTCAGTTTGTTGGCATATAGTTGTTCATAACATTTTCTTATTCCTTTGTATTTCTTTCGTGTCAGTTGTCATTTATTCTCTTTCATTTCTGATTTTACTTATTTGGGTCTTTTCTCTTTTTCTTTTTTATTATTTTTAAAAAATATATTTTGATTATGCTATTACAGTTGTCCCATTCCCCCCCCTTTACTTCCCTCTACCCCGCACCACCCCCATTCCCCGCCCTTTAGTTTTCATCCATGGGTCATACCCATAGGTTCTTTGGCTTCTACATTTCCTATACTATTCTTAACCTCCCCCTGTCTGTTTTCTACTTACCATTTATGCGACTTATTCTCTGTACTTTCCCCCCCTCTCTCCCTCTCCCACTCCCCTGTTGATATCCCTCCATGTCTTATATAAATCCCTTTAACATTTCATATAATAAAGGCTGGGTGATGATGAACTCCTTGAACTTGACCTTATCTGAGAAGCACTTGATCTGCCCTTCCATCCTAAATGAAAGTTTTGCTGGATAAAGTAATCTTTGATGTAGGTCCTTGCCTTTCATGACTTGGTATACTTCTTTCCAGCCCCTTCTTGTTTGAAAGATCTCTTTTGATAAATCAGCTGACAGTCTTATGGGAACTCCTTTGTAGGCAACTGTCTCCTTTTGTCTTGCTGCTTCTAAGATTCTCTCCTTATTTTTAATCTTGGGTAATGTTATTATGATGTGCCTTGGTGTGGTCCTCTTTGGATCCAACTTCTTTGGGTCCAACTTCTTTGGGACTCTCTGAGCTTCCTGGACTTCCTGGAAGTCTATTTCCTTCAGCAGCTTGGGGAAGTTCTCCTTCATTATTTGTTCAAATAAGTGTTCAATCCCTTGGTCTTCCCCTTCTCTGTCTGCCACCCCTATGACTCAGTTGTTGGGATGTTTAAAGATGTCCTGGAGGTTCCTAAGCCTCTCCTCGTTTTTTTGAATTCTTGTTTCTTCATTCTTTTCTGGTTGAATCTTTTTTTCTTCCTTCTGGTCCACACCATTGATTTGAGTCCCAGTTTCCTTCTCATCCCTATTGGTTCCCTGTACATTTCCCCTTATTTCTCTTAGTGTATTCTTCATTTGTTCATCTAATTGTGACCAAATTCAACCAATCCTGTGAGCATCCTGATTACCAGTGTTTTGAACTGTGCATCTGATAGATTGACTATTTCCTCGTCACTTAGTTGTATTTTTTCTGGAGCTTTGATCTGTTCTTTCATTTGGGCCATTTTTTTTCCTCCCCTGGGTGTGCCTGTTACATTAAGGGGAGGAGCCTTAGGTGTTCACCAGAGTTGGGCAACCCAATTGCTGTGTTGTGATGCTGCCTGTGGGGGTGGGGCCTGAGAGGGAACAATGGCACTTGCTCCATTCTCTGCCGGCTCTCAGTCACCACCCCTGCTACCCACAAGCAAATTGGGACCTTCTGTGCTGATTCCTGGGTGGGTGAGCTGGTGCAGTTCTAAGTCCCTGGGTCTCTGTGGGTCTCTAAGTATGTGGGTCTCTCCAACAAACTCTCCTGTGGGGCTGGGGTTCCTCTTGCCGCCACCCCCAACCCCCACAGGTGTTCTCAATTGATGGTTTGAGGCTTTATTTCCCCTCGCTGGAACCCTGGGCTGTGTGGTCTGCTCCGATCCTCAACTTTTTCTCCCGGTTTATCTGCACGCAAATGCGGGACCATCTGCTCCACTGGCCTGGGACCCGCTGGGTCCCAGTCTGCCACCCAAGGTCCCCCCGGACTGTTTCAGCGTTGTGTGCCTGGTTTCAGCATTGCGTGCCCAGCTTCACAAATCACTGTTTCTCCATACACCCGGCTCTACCCTGCTTACCGGTCTGGATGAATGTGTCTTTAACTCTTTGGTTGTCAGACTTCCCTAAAGTTAGATTTTCTGTCAGTTCTGGTTGTTTTTTGTTTTTAAGTTGTTGTTTTCCAACTTTTGGTTGTGCGAGGAGGCACAGCGTTTCTACCTACTCCTCCATTTTGGCTGGAAATCCCCCTTTCTCTTTTTCTTGATAAGCCTAGTTAAAGGTTTGTCAATATTGTTGATCTCTTCAAAGAACCAGCTCTTTGGCCCTGGCTGGTGTGGCTCAGTAGATTGAGTGCTGGACTGTGAACCAAAGGGTCACCGGTTCAATTCCCCATCAGGGCACATACCTGGATTTCAGGCCAGGTCCCCAGTGTGGGGTGCTTGAGAAGCAACAACACATTGATGTTTCTTTCCGTTGATTTCTCCCTCCCTCCCCCTCTCTAAAAAGAAAATAAAAATAAAATATTTTTAAAAAAAGAACCAGCTCTTTGATTCATTAATCTTTTGTATCAATTTTAGACTCTATTTCTGCTCTGATCTTTATTATTTCCTTCCTTCTACTCACTTTAGGCTTTGTTTGTTGTTCTTCTTCAAGTTCCTTTAAGTGTAAAGTTAGATAGTTTATTTAAGCTTTTTTTTTTTTTTGAGATAGTCCTGTAATGCTATGAATTTCCCTCTTAGGACTGCTTCCCAGTGTTCCACAGATTTTAGATTGTTTTGTTCTCATATTCATTTCAAGGTATCTTTTGATTTCTTCCTTGATCCCATTTTTGACCATTCATCATTTAATAACGAGTTATTTAGCTTCCCTGTCTTTACATGTTTTTCAGTGTTCTCCTTGTGTTGGTTTCTAGTTTCATAGCATTGTGTTCAGAGAAGATGCTTGATATGATATCAGTCTTCTTAAATTTATTGAGACTTGTTTTGTGTCCCAACGTGTGGTTTATCCTAGAAAATGTTCCATGTGTGCTTGAAAAGTATGTACTGGTATATTCTGCTGCTTTGGGGTGAAATGCTCTGAAATTATCAATTAAATCCATTTGATCTAGTGTGTCATTTAAGGCCACTGTCTCCTTGTTGATTTTCTGCCCGGAAGATCTATCCATTGAAGTCAATGGGGTGTTAAAATTCCCTACTATGACTATATTTCTGTTGATCTCTCCCTTTATGTCCAGCAAGATTTACTTTACTTATCTAAGTGCTCCTATGTTGGGTGCGTAAATGTTTACTAGGGTTCTATCCTCTTATTAGATTGTTCCCTTTATCATTAGGTAGTGTTCTTCTTTGTGTCTTACTATAGCCTCTGTTTTAAAGTCTAGTTTTTCAAATATAACTACCGCTACCCAAGCTTTTTTTCTTTTCCATTTGCATGAAATATCTTTCTCCATCCCTTTACTTTTAGTCTGTGTGTATCTTTCAATCTGAGATGGGTGTTTTGGAGGCAGCATATATCTGGGTCTTGTTTTCTTATCCATTCAGTTACCCTATGTCTTTTGGTTGGAGCATTTAAGTTATTTACATTTAAGGTGACTATTGATAGATATGTATGTAGTGCCATTTCATTGTTAGACTATTTTCTTCTGTTTTTTTTTTCTTTCTTTCTCTTTTTCTTCTTCTTCTTCTTCTTCTTAAAGCAAGCCCTTTACATATGTTGCAGTACTGGTTTGATGTTAACAAATTCCTTTAGCTTCTTCTTGTTTGGGAAGTTCCTTATTTCTTCTTCAATTTAAAATGATAGCCTTGCTGGGTAAAGTAGCCTTGTTTGTAGCTCCTTGCTTTCCAACACCTTGAATATTTCATGCCAATCCTTTCTGGCCTGAAATGTTTCTGTCGACTAATCAGATGACAGTCTAATCGGTGATCCCTTGTAGGTAACTACCTTTTTTTCTCCTGTGGCTTTTAGGATTCTCTCCTTGTCTTTAAGCCTTGTCATTTTAATTATGATGTGTCTCAGGTCTTCCGACCAAGATAGAGGTGTAGGTAGACACATTGCCTCCTTGCACAACCATAATAAGGACAACAACAAAGTTAAAAACAAAAAGTAACCAGAATTGACAGAAAACCAAACTATGGAAATATGACAACCAAGGAGTTAAAGAAGAAACATTCATCCAGACTGGTAGGAGGGGTGGAGGCAGGCAGCTGGGTGGAGAGGACTCGCAGCAAGGCAGTGGCTGGAGGACTGGGGCTGTCAAGGCAGTGGCTGGCAGAATGGGTGGTCCCACATTTGAGTGCAGATAAACTGGGAGGAACAACTGGGGAATGAGACAGACCACACAACCCAGTGTTCCAGCATGGGGAAATAAAGCCTCAAAGCCTCTGACTGAAAACCCCTGTTTGGGTTGAGGTGGCAGTGGGAGAAACTCCCAGCCTCACAGGAGAGTTCATTGGAGAGACCCACAGGGTCCTAGAATGTACACAAAATTACCCACTCAGGATCAGTACCAGAAGGGCCCAATTTGATTATGGGTGTCAGGAAGTGACTGAAACTGAAAGAGAGCAGAGTAAGTGGCATTGTTCCTTCTTGGACCCTTCCCCCACATACAATGTCACAACACAGCCATGTGGATTACCCCACCCTGGTGAACACCTAAGGCTCCGCCCCTTACTACATAACAGGTGCGCCGAGACAAAAAAAATGGCCCAAATGAAAGAACAGATCAAAGCTCCAGAAAAATACAACTAAGCAATGAAGAGATAGCCAACCTATCAGATGCACTGTTCAAAGCACTGGTAATCAGGATGTTCACAGAATTGGTTGAATATGGTCACAAATTAGAGGAAAAAATGAAGGCTATGCTAAGTGAAATAAAGGAAAATGTACAGGGAATCAACAGTGATAGGAAGGAAAATGGGACTCAGATCAGTGGTGTGGACCAGAAGGAAGAAAGAAAAATTTGACCAGAACAGAATGAAGAAACAAGAATTAAAAAAAAATGAGGGGAGGCTTAGGAACCTCCATGACATCTTTAAACATTCCAACATCCGAATCATAGGGGTGCCAAAAGGAGAAGAGGAAGAACAAGAAGTTGAAAACTTATTTGAACAAATAATGAAGGAAAACTTCCCCAGTCTGGCAAAAGAAGTCCAGGAAGTTCAGAGAGTCCCAAATAAGTTGGACCCAAGGAAGCACAAACCAAGGCACATCATAAGTACATTAGCCAAGATGAAAGAGAAGGAGAGAATCCTAAAATCTGCAAGAGAAAGGGAGACTGTAACCTACAAAGGAATTACCAGAAGACTGTCAGCTGATTTCTCAAAAGAGAGCTTTCAGGCAAGAAGGGGCTGGAAAGAAGTATTCGAGGTCATGAAAGGCAAGGACCTACATCCAAGATGACTCTATCCAGCAAAGCTATCATTTAGAATGGAAGGGAAAATAAAGTACTTCCCAGATAAGGTCTAGTTAGAGGAGTTCATCATCACCAAGCCATTATTATATGAAATGTTAAAGGGACTTATGTAAGAAAAAAGAAGATAAAAAATATGAACAGTAAAATGGCAACAAACTCACAGTGATTAACAACCAAACCTAAACAAAAACAAAAACAAACTAAGCAAACAACTAGAATGGGAACAGAATCACAGAAATGGAGGTCACACATATGGTTATCAGTGGGGGAACAGGAGGAGGAGAGAGAGTGAAAAGGTACAGAGAATAAGTAACATAAATGGTAGGGAGAAAATAGACAGGGGGAGGTTAAGAATAGTTTGGGAAATGGAGAAGCCAAAGAACTTATATGTATGACCCATGGACATGAACTGGGGTGGGGGTGGGATGGAAATGCAGGTGGGAGGGGCTGTGCAGGGCAGAGGAGAATAAAGGGGGGAAATGGGACAACTGTAATAGCACAATCAATAAAATATATTTTAAAATTATGATGTGTCTCAGTGTAGGCCTCTTTGGGTCCAACTTGTTTGGGATTCTCTGAACTTCCTGGACTTGTGTGTCTTTTTCCTTCACCAGATTGGGGTAGTTTTAAGTCATTATTTCTTCAAATATGTTCTTGATCCTTTGCTTGCTCTCTTCTCCTTCTGGTATTCCCATGATATAGGTGTTGTTATGCCTAATGTTGTCCAAAATGTTTCTTAAGCTCTTCTCACTTTTTAAAAATTATTTTTTTCTTTTTGCTGCTCTGCCTGGGTGTTTTTTTCCTAAAAAAAATATTTTTTTTCCAAAAAGACAATTCTTTTTGTCTTCCAAATCACTGAGTTGTTCCTCTGCTTCATCTAACCTACCATTTCTTCCTTCCAGTGCATTATTTATTTCAGATATTGCATTCTTTATTTCTGACTGGTCCTTTTTTATGGTTTCTATGTCTTTTTTTTTCATGCTGTTGAGTATCCTTATAACCATTACTCTAAACTCTCTATCTGATAAATTGTCTGCCTCCATTCCTTCTAGTTCTTCTGGAGATTTCTCTCATTCTTTCATTTGGCCCCTGTTTCTTTGTATTCCCATTTTGGCCGCTTAGTATTTCCCACCTTAGTTTTTAAACTAATCAGTTGTTAAGCTACCAAGGTGTAATCAACAGCTTGGCTTAAGCTCTACATGGTGGGGTAGAGTAATTCTTGTGGGCAGGGCTATTGCTTCCCTTCAGGCTGATGCCATTTGGAGAAGAGTGCTCTGCCTGAGAAAGATGGCTTCTGCAGTATGGGAGGTGACTCAACACAAGGATCCTGGCAGCTGTTCCTTCAGTTCTCTCCCCACAGCCACCAACTCCAGACTCTCCTCAGGCTTCTCTAGTCCACTCTGTGCTCCCTCTGCTGGAGCCCAGGGTAAGTGGCTGCAAATGAAATTTTGTGCGTTGGCCCTTTAAGAGCCTCTCTGTGACTCCAGCCATCTCTCCCCGGCAGACAGAAGCCCTGCTGCTTTTCACAGCTGGATGTGAATCTGGATTCTTTTCAGGCCCTGGTGCTGTAGGCTAGGGAGCCCAGCTTGGGGTTTAGAGCCCACACTCAATGGGAGCTCCCCAGCTGCTGAAATATCCCTGCAGAACTTCAGCTGCCACTCATGGGAGCCCAGCCAGCCCTCTTGTGCCTCCTCTGCACTCCCTACCAGTCTTGTTGTGGTGAAGCAGTTTCTTCTGTCTGTCCATGATTATAAGGCTTCTCTCCAGCTAGTGTTCAGTTGGTTATTCAGGATGATTTCTCTACAATTTAGTTGAAATTCCAGATTGGTCCTGGGAGGAGGTTAGTGTAGCTCCCACTTACTCCTCTGCCATCTTTGATCTCCTCCTGCATTATTTCCTGAATTTGTGAAGGATTGCTATTATTTCTTCTTTAAATATTTAATATTTGTTTTACCAGTAAATCCACATGGGCCTATGCTTTTCTTTGTGGGAAGATTTTTACTCTTTCAGTATTTTATTTTTCATCATAAGTCTAATCAAATTTTTAATTCTTTTTGAGTCAGTTTTGGTAATTTGTATACTTCTAGAAATTTGTCTATTCTATCTTAATTTTCTAAATTGATGGCATGAGATTGTGTATTCTCTTAGAATCTTTTAAATTTTTACAGTGTTGGTAATGATATGCTTTCTTTATTCTTGATCTTGATAATTTGTATTTTCTCTCTCACTTTCTAGGTAGTCTGATTAAGGATTTGCTAATTTAGTTTATTCTTTCAAAGAACCAACTTTTGGCTCTATTAATTTTCTCTTCTTCCAATTTTATTGATTTCTTTTCTAAGGATGTTGTTTAATTTATAAATTTTTGGCATTTTCTATATTCTTTCCTGTTATGGATCTCTAATTCAGTCTTATTGTGGTCAGGGAACATACTTTCTATGATTTCAATCTTTTTAAATTTATGGAGACCTGTTTTGTGGCCCAGAATATGGTTTATCCTGGAGAATGTTCCTTGTACTCATGAAAGGAATGTTTACACTGCAGTCTTTGGGTGAAGTGTTATATAAATGTCAGTAAGTCAAGTTGGTTGATATTTTTATTCATATCTTATATGAATTTTGACTTTCTGTCTGATTTTTCTACCAATTATTGAGAATGAGGTATTGACATTTCCAATTATTATTGTTGAAGTGTCTATTTCTCCTTTCAGTTTCTCCTTTCAGTTTCTCCTTTCAGTTTTTGCTTTGCGTATTTTGGGGCTCTCTTGTTAGGTGCACATACATTTATAATTGTTACTTCCTGATATATTAACTTTTTCATTTTCACAAAAATTTCCCTCTTTATCTATAGTAATATTTTTATCTTAATGTTTATTTTGTCTGGTGTTAATATAGAGATTCCAGCTCTCTTATGATTAGTATTTGCATGGATGTCTTTTCTTATCTTTTTACTTTCAACCGATTTATGTCTTTGAATCTACCATATGTCTCTTGTTGATAGCATATGGGTGAGTATGGCTTTTTTATTCAGTTGGACATTCCCTGCCTTTTGAATGGGGTTTTTAGTCTATCCCTTTTTTCCCATTTTATTTATCCAACTTTCATTCAACAGACTGCCTAATATGCATCTGTAAATCTACTAGGCAATGGGGATATTGCTTTACATGCATTTTGGGGATTTAATGAATTAATTAATTTGAAACACACCCAACAATGCCTGGCATGTAGTTAGTGCCATACACATTTCTGATATTATTATTCTTGTTACCTCATAACTGAGGTCCAAAGAGATGATATATCTCAGATACATCCAGTTAATATTTGACTCAGATTTTTTACTCATAACATATTGCATTGTGGTTCTCCTATTTTCTTGTGAAATGAGCATGTGTAAATATAGTTATATCCATTTTGTAGATTGAAGAAACTTTTGCTCTGACAAGTTAAGGACTAGCCATATTCTATTTCTTTTTATTTACTTTTTAAATGATTTTATTTATTTATCTTTAGAGGGAGGGGAAGACAGCGAGAAAGAGAGGGAAAGAAACATTGATGTGTGAGAGATATATCAATTGGTTCCCTCTCAGATGCCCCCAACCAGGCACCTGGCCCACAACCCAGGCATGTGTCCCAACTGGCAATCGAACTGGCGACCCTTTGGTTCACAGGTTGGCACTCAACCCACTGAGCCACACCAACCTCAGCTTAACTTATTACAATCTTAATTCTGGTAAAATATAGAAACTATATTCCAATACATC
>PVJI01020392.1:0-29108 GCA_004026765.1 Micronycteris hirsuta | reverse complement strand
CAAAAAGCCCCAGAGGAAGTGCTTTTCTGTACTAATGATGTGGGGGCCCAGCAAAGTGGTAGCCCTCTGGTGGTTCCTGCAGAAATGAAAACACCTCTGCCTGCCAGGCCAGGCACACGTGCACATCCACAGTTCACCCAGTCAGCCTTATAAACAAGTAATTTATTGAGGCGATATACAATAACATAAAATTAACCATTTTAAAGTCACCAATTCAGCGGCATTTAGTACCTTTCACAGTGCTGAGCAGCCACCGCCTCGGTCCAGTCCCACAGTATCTCCATCCCTCGGAACTGGGACCCTCACCCAAGCACTTTCTCCCTACTCTCCCCTCCCCCAGCCCCTGGAAACCACCGATCTGCACTCTGTCTGCATGGAGTCCTCTATTCTGGATATTTCACAACAATGGAATCATAGAATTTGTGATCTTTTGTATCTGGCTTCTCTTACTTAGCATAACGTTTTGGAAGTTCACCATGCTCCAGCACACATATATCAGGACTTCATCTTTCTGGTTGAATAATATTTCACTTATGTTTACACCACAATCCAAAATCAGTTGTTGATACCTCAGTCTTGGGGGAAAAAATTCAAAAACAATTGGCAACATCTTATATAAAACAAGAGAGAAAAAACAAAATAAACAGAAGAATGGAAACGGGAGGAAACAATATAATTCAGAAAGCACACTAAAACTTATTAAAAAGCCACAGCTCTAACACATATCCTGAGAGCTGTAAAAAATACACACAACCATTTACATGTGTGTACATATATGTGTATGTATACATGCATACATATATGCATAATAGCAGCCTTAAATTAAGAAAAGGATGATGTGAGAAAGGAACACAGATTTAAAAAATGGCCAAAATAAAAATAACATATAAAAGGTTGGAAGATAAGGTTAAGGAGATATCCCAAGAAGTCTGATGAAGAGACAAATTTTGAGAGAAATAATTAAAGACCAGTGTGAAAAGAAAGTTACGCAATGCCTTAACTATCCCGAGAAGGAAATATTTCTCAGCCTAAAATTTTACACTCTGCCAAACTATTGGTCAAAGGTTAGAGTACGGTCATTTTCTGAAATGAAAATGAAAGAGCTCAGAAATTAAGTGTCCCAGGAAGACATGGTAAGAAATCTACTCAAGGATGTGCTCCGACAAAATGAAAGAAGAAAAAAGCACAGATCCAGGAAACAGATGGAAGCTGGCAAACAGCACGGAAGAGCTCCAGCGAGGCCGCTGCGCCACAGGCCGAGCGCAGCCAGCCCAGAGTTCTGCAGGGGATCCTGACAAGTGCGGGGTATAGATGCTCTGCCACCAATTTCCACCAGCAGAACACATAGGCAATGAAGTTCAGGCCTGCCCAGGAAAAGGTGGCATGAGTAAAACGTAGCTACATTTTTCATCAGCTTAAAAACTAGTAAGCCTGCAGTTAAACAAGTACCTACCTCGCAGTCTGCTATGACACAGAGCTCCATGTTCAGGTAGGTCATTCTCTGTCCTCTAAATCCATCTCCACGCCTCCCTGCCCTGCTCTGTCTCTGGAGAGACTGACTTCCCGGACTGCATCACCAGGCTGCCTTGGCCTATTGGCTTGAAATAGGGTCGGGTCAGTAGGCAGCACTGGCAAGTCAGCACTGAGGGACAGGAAGAGACAGAGACCAGGATTCGTACCCCTCTCCCTCCTCATGCTGTTCAGCTGCTGTTTTCTTTCTCTGAGGCCTCACCTTTTCTCAGGCAGTCCCTCCCCCACGCCTATAACTCTCACCAGGCTCCTGGACCAGACCTCCCTCCGGCCGGGCTCCTTCAGGTGAGGGGTCGCAGTGCATTCTCACAGCCGCTGTTTCCCAGGAGCTTCACCCTTCCTTCCCAGTTCCCGACATCTGCGCATACCTTCGTAAACAGTCCCTTTATTAAACTCTATTCAATTAAAACCTTTAAATGTGACATCTTTGTTTTCTGCTGTGACTCTAATAAATGTGTAAGTTTTAACAGAGCTATGGACACCAGTATGGAGTTACTTCAAAAATTAAAAATGAGACTGTTTTGTGCCCCAGCAATCCCATGTCTGGGAAGATATCCAAAGAAACCTGAAACACTAATTTGAAATAATCTATGCATCCCTGTGTTCACTGCAGCATTTAAAATGGCCAAGATTTGGAAGCAGCCCAAGTGCCCATCAGTAGATAAGTCGATAAAAAAGCTGTATAAATTCCATTTATACAGTAGAATACTACTCAGCCATAAAAATGTGGTACATTTATAAGGTGGAATACTACTCAGCCACAAAAAATCCTACCTTTTGTGACAGCATACATGGATCTGGCAAGAATTATGCTAAGTGAAATAAGCCAGTCATAAAAAAGAGAAGTTATCATATGATTTCATTTATATGTGGAATCTAATGGACAAAACAGAAACAGACCCATAGATAGAACAGACTGACAGTTGTCAGAGGGGAAGGGGGCTGGAGGCTAGGTGAAACAGGTGAAGAGATTATGCAAAGAAAAAAAATCTCTTGTAGACACAGACAACAGTATGGTGATTGCCAGAGGGAAGGGAGTGGAAGCAGGTAGAAGAGGGTAAAGGGGATAAATGGTGACGGAAGGAGACTTGACTTGGGGTGGTGAACACACAATACAATATACAGATGATATTTTATAGAATTGTATACCTGAAACCCATATAATTTCATTCACCAATGTCACCCCAATAAATTCAGTAAAATAAAAAAAAATTAAGAGAATATATTAAAGTGAAACTTTTACAAAGGCATCAGTACAGTACTATAGAAGATAAATTATTTTTTTTAATCATCCCTTCTGAGATTATCTAACAAATCATTCATGGAGAGAGAGAGAGAGAGAAAGAGAGAGAACAGGAGAGAAGGTATGGGGAAAGAGTTTAAGAAGAAGAAAGAAAAAATTGTATTTTATTTTGGGTTCTTGCAGACAGAAAAAAAAGATTCTTTAGTACTGGTGCTTAGGGGTTGTGTTTTAAAGAATAGGAAGGTTACGCAATGTTTAACACTTCCTAACAGTTAAGTATATACTCAGTACTTCACTACTTTGCATTAAAGACATGCTAAAAATGAATTCCTTTACTATAATACACCTCGTGGCCCTCACTCTAACACTGCTGTCATGGTCTCTATTCTTGTGCAAGAAAAATCATAGTAATAATAGTTGTAGTCATATATACATAATTTTGCATCCTGATTTTTCTGCTTAATAGTATACAACGAGCACGCTTCCATATTCCTACATACTTTTCACAATCATTACTTGCAAATTCTATACTGTATCTAATCATATGGATGTACCATTAATTATAAACCACTGTGTTCCATTTTCTCCTAAGCAATTTTCCTGTAATCTATATGAAAACTGTTACTGAGCACAAAATATTATCAAAACAATCTTATAGCCTTGAGGTCTTTCCTTAGAAGAATAAACCAAGTTAGGACTAAAGTATGCTTGCTCTAAAATTTAGGTGGGTTTGCAGGATTGATGGGTGAGTCAGCCAACAGTCTGCGTGTACCAAGAAAGAGAGGAGCCCTGTGGAGTAGTTATCTCAGAGAAGGCAGATGGAGCCTGGCTTAGACCAAAAACAATGCTAGAACCCCAAACAGGGGCAGAGGTTCTAAGTTCAACAACTGGTCTCTCACCATGGCCTGTTTCACCAAATACCCAGGAGATGCTGGGGCACAGAGCCACACTATTTGGGGATCCATGAATCTCCATGGGAGATAAAGCTTTCCGGCTCCAAGGGAGAACACAGAGCACTCTCATCGGTCCAGGGGCCCAATGACAAAGAGCATCAAAGGCCTCCACGCCTGCACTCAGTCCCTGTGGGGAGCTCTGAGGGCTTCAGGGCAGTGAGTGCCAGCTGCAGGTAGCCCCAGTGGTGGTAGCAGCCCTGTGGTGCCTTCTAAAGTTGCTGGCAGCAGACAGTTCTGCAGGGAGCTGCAGCTGGAGCCAGAGCACCCTGGACTCCGCGTGTCAGTTCAAATGGCGGTTCAGAAGCGACACTCCAGCAATTCCCCCAAATAATTGGAGAAATCCAGCAGGGCTACCTGGGAGTTGGGAAATTTTTTTCAGAAAACACTACCTGTTACTATTAATGGAGCTTTAAATTTTTCCTTTGGGTGAGGGTAACCTAGGAGAGATAAAATGTCCTTCATGACATCTGTTAGGTAAGAAGAGATATAGACAATCACACTGTTCTCTAACCTCTTTGAAAGAGTTCACATAAAGATAAATAAGGATGAAAGTAAAGGTATGCTTCAATGGAAGGAGGGTAGATATGGGGAATTTATACAAAGTATTTTCAAAGAAAAATTTGCTGTTAGACTGACAATAGGCATATTACAACTCTTTGAAAGAGAAAACTCCCAAGGGCTGTTTTGCAGCTACACAGGGAAGTTTAACAACAGTTGTAAGATCTCAGGACTTCAGGAAAGAACGCTATAATAAGCCCCCAAACAGACAGGCTTCTACAAAACAGATGCTGTGGAACTACTCGTTTTCCTGCCCTAGGAGAAGGTTGCCAGCATTTAACTTTCAGGCGGAAAGTCTGAATTCATTTCTTTGATGGCTAAGACACTTGACATTAACCCAACCATATCTGCAGCGAATGTGCATGTTGTAGACAAGGAAAAAAAATCAAGCACAATAGTCTCAAAGGTGAAGGGTTTTCCCCAAGTATATTTTATTAAAAACATGTGGGCTTTCTTCTTTCAAATTGAATACATTCGTAAGCATTTAGAAAAATTGAATTAGGATGCTCTGGGTTACAAGCAACCAAAATCCAACTGAACAAAAAAAAAAAAAAGGTAGTTTATTGGAAGGATCCTGGGGTAGTTCTTCACAGCATGAAAGGAAGGCTGGAACAGTTGAGGCTGCCCCCAGCGGCGGTGGAGCTGGTTTTGGGCTGACTGACTCCTGACCCTGGAACCTGGCCAGGACTGACGCCATCTTGCACTTCAGCTTTCCTTGGTACATGGGTTCCAGTCTTTTTCAGAAAAAGATGGTGGTCCTCCAACGGGGAAGGTGGCCGTAGTTTCTCCACAATAATTTTTTTGGGGGGGATCTATTTGTTTAAAAAATCCTGAAGTAGGACTCTGACCCAATATTGGTCACCTTCCATCAACCAGGCATTGTGTCCAAGGAGATGGTGCCCTACCTCTGGCCCAGGTCAAGTCTGTGCATTCAGCCAATCAGGAAGCAGCACAGACAGGGCCGTGAAGAGGTTAACAGGAGCCAGGATGACTCCACTGGTGACTGGGAACGGAGATGAAGGAAATAAAGAAAAACGACTGACAATCGCATCACCCTCAACAGTTTTGAATGCGCATTGTAGTCTGGTCTGCCATTTGCATATATATACATTTTAATGTACAATATTGTCATAAAGCCACTTAAAATAAATGGTTTTGAAATCTATTTGAAGAAACAGGCAAAAGAATACAGAAACAATTCTCATCTCTTGGGAACCCTTGGGTCTAGCCCTACACAAATGCCTGTTTCCTATTCTCGATATCAATTATTATCAAAATATCACTTTAAATATCTACAAAGTGGGCTCTACCTAAGTGCTTTTCTGGTGCAGGGTCTGATTCAAGTACAGGCCTGCACTTCCTTTCATCTGTTTGTTCAGCAGCATAAAGAAAGCCTCTGTAGATCAGGCACTACTCCAGGCCTGCACAATAGTAGAGAAACAGACCAAAACTCCCTGCATTTTTGGAATCAGTAAAACATTGTGGATAAAGAAAAAACAATTTCAGGGTAGTAAGTAGGTGTCATTACTCTAATTCTTTATACTCACCACATCTTATGAAAATTCATAGTAAATAAAAAATTTAGCCCTCGCGGGTGTAGCTCAGTAGATTGAATGCTGGCCTGTGAAACAAAGGGTTGCTGGTTCGATTCCCAGTCAGGGCACGTGCCTCGGTTGTGGGCCAGGTCCCCAGTAAGGTGTATGCAAGAGGCAACCACACATTAACGTTTCTTTCCCTCTCTTTCTCCCTCCCTTCCCCTTCCTCTAAAACTAACTAAATAAAATTTTTTTAAAAAACCCTTAGAAGTAGTCAAGGAAGCCTCAGCAAAAGGCTGAAGCATTTTTAGCATAACAAGACCTTGATAATTATTTTCTTAAAATGATGGAATAAATTATCCTAACAACAAAGACCTTTGCTTATCAATACTTCTGGTTTTGCTAAGTAATTTCCTCTGTTCAAACAAAGGATTCAACAGTATTAGGCCATCCATGGCCTTTATTTGTTGGTATCATGTTACATAAAAACACAGCTCCAACCTCACAGGACACACATGTCATAAAATAAAAGGAACATTTTCAATTGCATTTTAAAAAATGACTTCAACATTACAGTTTTTTCTTATTTGGAACTTCCTCCTTTTAACTTTATTGTTTTTTCTTTCTTCTTGTGCTTCTTCCTCTTTACATTCTTGTATCTTCAGTTTTCCTTTTTAGAAGATTTAAAGTCTATGAATTTACCTCTGAGTAAAACTCTGGCAGAAGCGCACCAGTGATCTTATGTTCTAAATATTTTGTAACTATTTTCCATTTCCTTCTTGGTTCCACAGTTACTAAGCTGGGTGCTTTTTTTTTTTTTTTATTTCTAAGTAGTTGGAATATTTGTCATTAATTTGGGATGTGGTCAGAAAGCGTGATGCCTTTTACCTCTTTGAGGGATTAACTGTTATTTTTTTGTGTGCCTTAATACATGATCAATCTTCTGCTTGTGCATACTTTAAAAAGTGATAATTCTGTTTATGGAGGCACAAAGTTTAAAATACATTTCTATTGACCTAATCCTATTACTTATGATTGTCTACTTCATCAAACTGCAAGCAGAGTGATAAAGCCTTGTATAGCTGTTCTGTACATATCTTCTGTATTTACAAGTTTGTGCTTATATTTTAATATTACACATTTACAACATAAAGAATTTGTGACATATTCCTTTGTCAAATGTGGAATACTAGTTTTCCTCCCAAAATGTATTTAAGACAATTATTTAGAAGTACTTTTGTGTTTCTATTCTTACCTCTGGTCCGTTCCAGCTGGGATCTCCTCATCCTTGTTCTAGTTTTATTTCTCACTTTCCTGGCAAATATCTTTAATTACCATATTCAGGAAGATATCAGGGTTCCTAAATCTTGGCCATATATGAATATTTTCTATTTCTTCCCAAGCTAGATGGCTTAAGGAAGCACATCAGAGTCTCCAAACCTCATGTCTCTCTGGAAATTCTGACACGTCAGCTTTGGGGTCCTGTTCCTGATCGCAAAGAACTTCTGCTAAAGCTACTGTTGTGTGACTGACTGGTTAGCACCTATCAGTTCTAGTCTCAGGTGTACTTTGAATAGGTAAAAATTAGAGAACCAGTCTTTTCTAATTCAGTGTGGTTGACAAGGCTGAGGTTGACAAGGCTGAGGTTCTGTTTCTGCACCGGCAACCTAGCCTTCTATTCTGAGGTCCCCAGCAGGGCCTGGGGCAGGGCCATCTCTGTGGCTGGTGCTGGTCGGCACTGGGATTGGCAGCCGCTCCAGAGCCACATGCGGTGGGGCAAGGGGGTTCTCTAAACAAGCAGTGGTGCCGATCAGAAGGTGGGGGAAGGGATGCCAGGCAGCCAGAAACCACAGATGTCCACCACAAGCGAGCTGATGGGAAAGGGATTTCACTAAATCTAATAGGATGTCTACGGGATTCTCACCTAGAGTTTGTAGATTATGTGACTTAAACCTAACAGATTGGATTGAGGTCATTTCTGGACCTTCTGCCTCATTTCTTTTTCTAATGTATATAAGTCTGTTTACTCAGCTTGGATAATCTCTATCAATTATATAATTTGAACTACAGAAAATTATATTCACTTATGTATCCATGCTGTCCCAGGGAGCAGACTTATGCTGAGGCTGAGCAGTGGGGACTCTGACTTTGGCGTTCATTTAACATTCCTTATTTGTCTTTTCATCACGATTTTCTTATTTCCACCATATACATTTGTTTCAAGTGAATCAATGGATTTAAGACAATTACTCAGGTGTATATGTGCATCTAGTGCTATAGACTGAGTTTAGCATCAACTGTAAGCCACTTATTTTGGAAGGGAACGAGGTATTTGCTGATGGAGACGGCAGGGCTAACTGGAGGGAGAAAAATGCTTTCAAACTGAGGCAATCAGTGCAGAGATTATCCCCAGAGCTGTCTTCATGCTTGCTATTTCAAAAACAAAGTTAAAATAAAATTAAAATAGCTATGGGAAAATTTTACAGTACCAAATGAGTAGAAAACACAGTATTAAAAAATTACCAATGGCAATATAACTTAAAATAAGTAACTTCAACTAAAATAATAAATAATACCACTAAAAAAAATAGGTTCAACTAAAACAAACATGTTCTAATGGAACCCACGCACGGTAGGCCAAGATGCGGCTGCCTGCCGCACGCCCCTGCACTGCTGGGCCGGCTACGTGAGCGGCCAGTTCCCAGCAAGGACGTCTGCAGTCTCCGGTGGAGAACGAAGGCCAAAGCCAAAGTCCATACTGAGTTTTGGCAAATTAAACTCAGAAAGTTCTGTCCCATAAGCCAAGTGGATTCCTGAAATCCTTCCCAAACTTGTGGCTGACAAATAATCTTTTCCCATCCTATATTACAGGTGTTTCTATTTTTAAACCAAGGACCCAGCAGCTCTATTTTTACTCCTAACAAATGCTTTGGTTCTCCATCTCAGCCTACTGCCATCCATAATCTGCGATTAAGTGCCTGTCCTTTACCTCCCCATTTCTGGCAATCTGCAAGTGTTACTTTCTGTATCCTCCTCCAAATATCAGGTAAAAATAAATAGGACACAGTTTTCAATTGTAGTTTTAATGTAACATACATTTGTAATCTTAAGAAAAGGTCCACTTTTTTACAGTGTTTATAGAGAAAGAAAAATACTCTATGGTGTGGGCTGGACCTGAGAAGAAACTCTTCTGGGTCGGTGGGCGGGACGCAGATCTAGCAGTCCCGCCGAGGCAGGGCCGGCTCCTCGGCAGGCGGGCCTGTGGAGCTGCCGCCCCTGGCAAGGAGGCTTCCCCAACAAGGAGGCTTCCTCCTCTTTGAGCCTTTTGCTGCTGCTAATGTTTTTCCTTCTAGCTATGTAACAATACAAAGAGCACTGGAACAAAATATTTGCTTTGTAACATCATGGCAAAAAAATACGACGACAGCAAAAGCTTGGCACTTTTATAACTAAAGACAAGCCCATGCTGTCCATGAAGACGGGCAGCGAGTTCGATCCTGCCACCCCGTTCTGGGAAAAAATGAGTGTGTCCATCCTGTTGAGGCAAGAGGGGAGAATGAGGACAAACATTCCAGAAGTTTTATCAACATACAATCAACCATTTCAGCCATAAACAACTAAACCAAATACAATAAAGTTGAAAATTCAGCATTTCTCAGCATTTCATTTTACTTAGATCTAATGAACAAGTTAACAATTAGTCTGGGGTGGGGGGGCGTGCTAAAAAATATTAATACTTTTTTTCACACTTTCTAAGTTCTTCTGGCTGGGCTAATAATCAAATGAACAGAAACAGATTAACAGGAGAAAAATCACAGTTTTAATATATGGGCATGGGGAATTCACATAAGCACAAAAATTCCAAACAGTGAGGCAACACCGGCGTCTAAGACCGTTCTGGACGAAGGCGGAGAGGGGGATGGGCGATCTGCAGGCGGCTGAGGAAGAGGGGAGCACCCGCGGCGGGAAGTCCCTGCTAGGCAACAATGCAACAAGAGAGGTGTCTGGGTAACCGGCACCTGCATGAAGCGCTCTTGTTTATCACATTAATTCAAGTTAAGGCGAACATCCCAACATCTTCCTAAAGCAGGTTTCTCTGTCTGAATCTCTTGTGCAAGAGGAAGGGGGCTGGGGAGTGTCAAAGCTCCCCGCTGAGTCTGGTTTCTTAATAAACAGCTTAAAATCAGTATCTCAAAAGAGCAGCTTCGGGGTGTCGGAATTTGGGTTCCCTTCATCTGCAATAAAAATTCTTTTCACTAATGAAAAAAAGACACACAACCTGAAGACAACCTGATTTTGCTTTATTGAGCACTACCCACGCCCAGTATTTACAGATGTAATTAAATGGAATTTATAAGACCATCATATGGAACACTTTCAAAAGTTAATCTGAAACACTCTTAATGGAAATCAATTCATGTGTGTTAATACAATAACTAATTTATAATTTTCAGCCAATATCCATCATGAGTTATTTCATAAAAACTCTTCTTTTCAAGAAGAGATAAATCTGATACAATATAAAACATTCAGAAAAATATTTCCATATCTAGTCATGATCTTCCAGGTTTTCTGTAAAAGAAATCAACAATAATTATAGACATTCTGGCCACTGTGAATTAAATATAGATTTTTCTTAATTGTATGACTATATTCTTTACTGTCATTTTAACTTATGGTATAGAACACCTATGTATATTTTACCATATTCTCACAATAGGCTCAATTTTTTGTTGTTGTTAAAAAAAAAAAAAACATATCCAAAAGTAAAGCCAGCACCTAAATACTACTTTCAAAGTAGCAACAAGCCGTATGGCTGCATGTTGTTCCCCTGACTCTCCATTATGATGGTCCACGGAAGGGAATGAGATGGACAACAAAGTCCCCTAACCAGTCCTGAGTGTGACCGCAATGTAGAAGCCGGCTGCCTCACAGACGTTAGGAGGACATCAGGAACAACGCATCTACCTCTGCGTGTCAGAGAGAGCACCAGGGCGGTGTGGGTAATGGCTCAACAGTATTCTCAGAGCACAACTCCAGAGTACGTGGTGAGGAGATCAGAGACACAGAAGGCAGCATTATTTTCTCTGTCTGCACAAATTTAAAGTTTCTCTCTGTTTTAGGTGAGCTAGCTTTACTACCCATTCACAGAATAAAAGAATATAGTATTTCTTTTTTTAATTTGTTTATTGTTGTTCAATTACAGTTATACCCATTTCCCCCCATTACTCTTTCTGCCCTACCTACTCCCTACCTCCCACATTTGAATATGGTATTTCTTGCCTTTAAAAAGTATGAGCTGTATTATTACATGGCATTTAACTCCTATCTACGCATTTTAAATCATTTCAAAAATGCCAAAGACAAAATAAGTGTGTCAGTGACAGCAACTTCTGTAGTATTACACTTAAAACCTGACTCAGCACTGTCTAATGGTGGCTGCTGTCGCTGGACTAACCTTGTTGAAGAGGCACATGAGTAGGACTTAGAAAGTTGTAAATAATACATGTCTTCTTAATTACCCACAATTTAAAAACATTCACTTGCCAAAAAGATTCTTGAAATGGTGGTGGTGCTGGATATTTTAGGTTTTGCTAAGTAAAAATTTCCTTTACACATAATGAATAGGCTTCCTGTTCAACAAACCTATTTTTTCAGATAACATAAAGGCAAATTTCAGAATACTATGTATGAATCATTGAGTCAGAATCACTGGAGCCCTAATTCAAGGGCTATTTTTAAATAAATGAAATTACCCCTATCTGTGAAGATTTTAAATAGCTGATAAAAATACACAGAAATAAAAGTTGGAACAATGAGGTAGGGTGTGTTTGCAATTAAACCCCAGCAGAGAACATCCTGATCTAATGATTGTTCAGTCAACGAATGCATGCATCTACTTTAGAGAGATCAGATAATACATATGCTTACTGTGTTTTGATTAAATGCAAATTTACTATAAATTTAAGGTTTTTTCTGAAATCCCCATTTTCATCTGGAAGTTGCCATTTACCAAAACACAACACAGCAAAGACGGCTGTTCCCTGGGTAACAGAACACTGTCGTCAGGGACACACACTAGCTTTCTCAAATGCAGGGCAGACTCACCTTTGTGGTCAATAGTTGATCATCTTTCGAAGGGCGTCATAGCACTTCCATTTGTCTGGGATGTAGAATGGCTCAAAAATGTGAGGAAACGGGGTGTCATACCCACACACTCTTGCTATAGGAGCCTCCAGGTTCAGGAAGCATTCCTCCTGCAGATAAGAATACAGATGGTTAACTTCAAGAAGATACCCTTTTTCAGAGATGAAACATTTCAACTTAAAATCCAATTCCATCCAAGGGCATTAAAATAAGTCTGTTGCAATGTGAAACTAGCAGGTTAAAAAAAGCAGGCGACCAACAGTGTGTTTGGCATGACCCAGTTTTACATAAAATATGTCATCTATGTATGTGTATATGATGCCCACACGCATGTCCACTGTCTAAGCCGAACTGGGTTACACCAAACAAGCCATTCTACACAGAAAAATGTGAGGCATGGCGAAATCACAAGACGGTCAAGGAAACTCTGCAGCTTGAAATTAGTGATGATACGTTTTCTTGTTTCCTGTACTTTTCAAATTTTATGTGCAATAACTGCACTGGGAAGGGCAGGAGGTAAGAAAAGACTCTACTTTGTACTTTATACGTATTGTTGGAGTTTGTATGACACAGTATTATTTTTGTAATTAAATGGCACTAAAATAAAGAGAAAGAATGAAATGAAGAATTTTCTTCTTAGGTGAATAACAGTTACTATTTTATAGAATTAACAAACACAAATTTGTTATTTTATGTGTGGCACTTAATTTGAAAACAATTACTGTAAATTCTGTGGAATTAACATACTATACATAAGTATATAAAATGAACTATAAAAATCATGGAAGATAATTCAAGAATATGGATGACTATGTTTGAATTTTATAAGGCATATGCTGACCAAATGAAACAGTTTGAAATTTTAACACTTTGTTTACTATAGTGTACTGCAGAGATTTAAATTCTTCCTTTCATGAATTTGTGTTAAAACGTTTGGATCAAGCAGAGTTACTTCCCACTGCACTGGTCCACACACAACTGATCTGTGTGTGGCTGTTGTTTCTCCGGCCAACCATCGAAACAGGGCATCTTCGTTCTGCGTCAGTTTTCTTCTTCACACAGAAGCTGTACACACACACAAATACACTCACACACTCGGAGAAAAGCATTTGAATCTCATCAGCAGATTTGTAGATCAATGTACCTAATTAATTCTCCACAAAACATCTCTCTCTTCATTACATACCACATTATGACACAATAACAACTATGGATACCATGTGCCCTAAAGTTTCAAAACAATCCAGATGAACCATCTTCTTTTCCATGAATCATATTCTTTGTATTCCCCAAGTACACTCGTATTTTAAAAACTATGTTTGATGATTTTTGATTCAGAAATAGTAATCCATGGAAAATTAGGAAGAAATAACTACCTAGCCCACGGGGAAGTGTGGAGATTACAGGTAGTATCCACCGCAGGGGCTAAAATGGGAAGTGTCAGTTGCTGGTTTCTCTCCCTGGAGAGCTTGACGAGGGAAACAATGGCGGGTGTGACCGTGATGTTCCAAAGCAGACCGCAGTGTAAAAGGTCGTCCAGGGCAACAGGAGGGACCCCAGACAGCTGCCAAGAGAAACTTTTCTCTAGCTATTTCTCATCCAAAGTTTCACCCTGACTCCAGTTAAAAGGACTGAAAGTGAACCCTAAACCAGTTATGTAGTATCACCTATATCCCTTTTCTGGTGGTGTGTGCTTTGGCATAAATAATTAGGTATTTGAAGAAAAACATATTCCTTCCAAAACACCCTTGCATGAAATTCTGTATATGGTATTTGCATTTATATCTGACTATGTCTTTTTGTAACTATGAAAATTTTCTCTCTAAAATGTGTTAATACGAATAATGACTGGAATGTCACTATTATACAGCAGGCATGGTGCTAAAAGAGTTCTATTTTATCTGATTTAATCATTTTAGAAATATATGAGGTAGGTATCATATTCCATTTCACAGATGAGGAAACCAAGGTGAAGAAACTTGACCAAGGTCAAATAGATACATACATAGCCAAGTAAGATTCCAACAAAGCCCATGTTCTTAGTCACTCTTTGGCAACTTTGTAGCACTACTGTTGAGAATAGCAGTAACAAGAAAAAAATAGGAATAAATAAGAATAATGAAATGGAAGGCAGGCTGCGATTAAAGTTTTACAACAGAACCTCGAGAGGCACAATGGGTTAAGTTTGATCTAAGAAGCCTCTTCCGTATTTATATGGAAGGTAGAGGCTAAGACGGAAGAAACTGAAAACACATTTCAGCATGAAGGTAACACCCAGAGCAATAAACAGATGGTCTTGGGATCAGGCACCTCCTAGGCTATATCAAATGATTCAGGTCAGCATATCCCAAATTGTTTCTATATTAGCCATCTGGCCTGCTACGCATATTATAACCAGAAAAGGAAGCAGACGATGTAGATTACCAATTTCAAGTCATAAAAATCATGGGCTCAGGCAAAATGAGTTCTTTATTTGCCTATTTTCTATAACAAAACAAAACAAATTTATTAGTATCTTGTTGAAACTGCAGAGAACAGAGATCCTGAAAATTTTCTAGCAAGTAAGATAAGTAAAAATGAAATATGATCCATCCTTGCTTTAAGATAAATAAATATTATTGATAGGTTTTTAAAAATTAATTATACTGCAATATTCCTATGCTTTGGTGAATGTAATACAGGTTATATATGTAAGTGTATGTGAACATCACTTAACCCCATTTCCCAATTCAAGTTTTAAGCACATTAACTGTGAACTGTCCTGTCACCACGTCACAGAAGTCACACCACTGAAATGGGTCTCAGGCGTTCCACACTGTGGCTTCAGCCACTCTCCACAAATCTTTCTGTTGTTTTATGGCAGGGCTGATAACATAATGGATGCAGCATGGAATTTGGAATTCTGTCTAAAGGGAACCTATGCTCTATGATTTAACCACTCCTAGCCTCTATTTGCTCAATAGCAAAATAAAAGTATTTACAATTCTGCTGTGGTATCTTCCTATTGTTTTGTAACACTATTGTTGCCTTGCCTAGCTGTTTCCCCAGATTGTGGAGTAGCGTATGAGAAGTACCTAGTTTCATGCCTGACGCATCACAACGCTCAGTAACTGTGAGGTTTTTTTCCTCTTAGAATTTTCCAAGTCAGAATAAACATAAGGTAAATATTTGCAATGATAAACCACATCATCATTGAAGACAAGATTCTGGTAACACAGAAGAGTCAACAGTGAGAAGTAATATTTCGTATAGCACAGAACCTGAACAGCTACAATTTACTGGACACTTTCTACACCTTTAAAAAAAAAAAAAAAAGGAAACACCAAAGTAAGTTTAACTGCTTTATGAGGAAAGAGGGTGGAGACCACAGCCAAGCCTCAAGGAATGACAAGCCCAGTGCTGCCCGCTGCTGGGGAGCAGGGATCTAGGCACTAATTGGTAGTTACTGAGGGTATAGTCAAGAGCTAGGGAAATGGTTTAAAATTTCCTCCAAAATGAACATTTTCCAAGCAGTGCTACTATAGAAAAGAGGCTCTCAGTAGCTACCAAATGGTTACCAGAAGAAGTAGACAAATTAATGTAATCAAGGCATACATACTTTAATAAATAGAGTCAAGAATAAAGACCATACAACATTATTTGATTTATTTTAAAAGCAATTATTTGGCTTATGTTTTTTTAATTCAAGGCAATTCCAGGCTCAGATTTCTTTCTAAGAACAATTTTGAAATATTTTTATTCCGGTGTTCTGTGACACAAAGCTGGATATAGCCCGCTGTGCAAAAATACATATATATCATCTTGAGTTGGAAAATTATGAAGTTTAAAGTGAGATAAAAAAATTTAGGTATTTTATATATGATCCTGTTTTTTTAAAACTGACATTGGCTGATGAAATTCATTTCATTTTCCTGAAAAACTACTTAACTAATTTTCCCAAACATTTGATGGAAAGTCAGAAAATAGGACACAGTAATGAGAAGCACATCACAAGTCAAAACAGACATCATCCCTATAGACTTATCTGATAAATCAGGATTTTATGTTTCTCCTTGGAACCACAAGAAATATCAGCCTACACTTACTTTCAAAGTAATAACTCAAAAAACTGATTTTTAAGTTATTTTTCAAACATAAAGATCCAGGTTATATCATATGATTGTTATTATGTCACCATAACACATTTAAACTATGAGAATTTATTTTTGTTTCCAAGGGAAAGGTATGGGCGAGTCCATTAAGCTACAAAGGTAATGAGCATTGAACAAGACATACAGATTATGAAGTTATTTCTACTCTAAGAGAAAACACAAAGAACTTCAATGATTTGTAAACATGCTTAAACCTAAATTTTTAAAAAGTTTTAAGCCTAAATTCCAATACCATTGATTCTTGCCTATTATTATTAATAAAACAACAATGGAGACTTTGCTTCTAAATGCAATTATAGTAGCTGTCTAGCTGTCATAATGAGCAGTGCAAGACTTAAACTCTAACAATGTGAAAAAACTAAACTAATATACTACAATGATATATATTTGATAGCTTTAAAGTCCATGCGCTTAGAAACCTGTTTTTGATTATAAGTTGATTAGTCCTAGTTATTTATGTAAGGTTAGACTTCCCCCAGCTTCCAAATATCATCAGAGAATATTTGTTTTAAATCGGTTTTAAATCTACCCTGAAAACTTGCCCATAGCCAAAACACGAGTTTTAGCTGATGAGAAAAAAAAAATGATTCTGGTATCTTAAATCATACCTTCTCAGCAAATGAGTCAAAGGAACCTGCAGCTTTTTCACAGCGGCTTTGCCAGCAGGACACAGGTGTCATGAAAACCACCACTATATCAAAGTCAAAATGGGAAAGGAAACGACTCATATCAACACTGTCGTCACCGGTCACACAGATTCTGGAAGTTTACCACTACCGGCCATCTGATCTACAAGTGTGCTGGGGTCAACAAAGTCACCGTCGAAAAATTTGAGACGGAGGCTGCTGGGATGGGCAAGGGCTCCTTCAAGTATGCCTGGGTCTTGGATAAACTGAAAGCCGACCGTGAGCGTAGCACCACTGGTATTTCCCTGTGGAAATTTGAGACCAGTAGGTATTGCGTGACCATCACTGATGCTCCAGGACACAGAAACTTTTATCGAAAACATGATTACAGGGACATTTCAGGCTGACTGTGCTGTCCTGACTGTTGCTGCTGCTGTTGGCGAGTTGGAAGCAGGGATCTCCAAGAATGGGCAGACCTCCCAGCACGCCCTTCTGGCTGACACACTGGGTGTGAAACAGCTGATTGTTGGTGTTAATAAAATGGATTTCACTGAGCTGCCCTATAGCCAGAAGAGATACAAGGAAATTGTTGAAGAAGTCAGCACCTACATTAAGAAAATTGGCTACAACCCTGACACAGTAGCATTTGTGCCAATTTCTGGTTGGAATGGTGAAAACATGCAGGAGCCAAGAGCTAAGGGATGGAAAGTCAGCCATAAAGATAAAAGTGACAGTAGAACCATATTGCTTGAAGCTCTGGATTGCATCATCCAACTGACAAGCCCCTGTGTCTGCCCTTCCAGGACATCTACACAATTGGTGGTACTGGTACTGTCCTTCTGGGCTGAGTGGAGACTGGCCTTCTCAAACCTGGCCCAGTGGTCACCTTCACTCCAGTCAACAATACAACTGAAGTAAACTCTGTTGAATGCACCATGAAGCTTTGAGTGAAGCTCTTCCTGGGAACAATGTGGGCTTCAACGTCAAGAACATGTCTGTCAAAGATGTTCGTCACGGCAATGTGGCTGGTGACAGCAAAAGTGACCTACCAATGGAAGCAGCTGGCTTCACAGCTCAGGTGATTGTCCTGAACCATCCAGGCCAAGTCAGTGCTGGATGTGCACCTGTTCTGGACTGTCACACAGTTCATACTGCTTGCAAGTTTGCTGAGCTGAAGAAGATTGATCTGGGAACAAGCTAGAAGATGGTCCAAAGCTTTTGAAGTTTGGTGATGCTGCCATTCTCGATACGGTTCCTGGCAAGCCCGTGTGTGTTGAGAGCTTCTCTGACCATCCTCCTCTGGGCTGCCTTGCTGTTTGTGTCATGAGACAGACAGTTGCTGTGGGTGCCATCAAAGCAGTGGACAAGAAAGCAGCTGTAGCTGGCAAAGTCACCGAGTCTGCCCAGAAAGCTCAGAAGGCTAAATGAATATTATGCCCAATACCTGCCACCTCAGTGGTAATAAGTGCTAGAACAGTCTCAGAATTGTTTATCTTGATTGGCTATTTAAGTTTAATAGTAAAATACAGGTTAATAATTATAATACATCATAAAACCTTCAGAAGCAAAGCAGAATGTTTTATGGACCAATTTTTTTGATTTTGTGTGTGGCAGTTTTTAAGTTATTAGTTTTTAAAATCAGTACTTTTTAATAGAAACAACTTAACCAAAAATCTGTCACAGAATTTTGTGACCCACTAAAACAAAGTTCAATGAGGAGGGGGAAAAACCCAGTACAGGCACTGTATCAGCAACTCCAAATTAATTTCATTGCTGAATTAAATAAATACAATTTTATTAATTATAATATTTTTCATATAAGCTAGTGGTTTAAATATCATGCATATTTTTGAAATGGAACTTAAAATATGTATTAGCCTATACCAATTTTCTATATAACATAGATCTATGAAATTAATTCTTCAGATAACTGAGTCCCTAATCTATCCCCAAACTAACAGAATGCACCCCTAAACATTAAAGCTATGTTCATTTTATTTTTCTAATACCACTCACATAAGATATATTCAACAAAAATGCTTGTTGCTATGAAGTTTCTCACTTTTAAAACACAGCTGAAACTATATAACTAAATAAAGTAGTATATGTGTTTGAATAATATAATTTTATCCAGAGTTGTATAACACCTGAAACATTTTACTCAGGCCCAACTATTTCAGCAAAACTTCCACATAAAATCACAATCTTGACTAAATTAAAAGCTGAGATTTTTATTACTTAACTTTATTGGAATGTCTTCAATGTCTGTTGACTTTATAAAAATTCCATTTTTTCCTTTTTAATGCAAATTGCTGGAAATTAGTTATAATTTTTGTTTTCTAAGATTTTTTTCCCAGCTACTTAAAGAATGAAACTGAATTCTAAATTAGAATTTTCATTTAAATTTCAATTCATTTTTAAAGTAGAAGCTTATTTTCTGAAGTTGGAAATACTATTTTTGATCTAAACAGTTCTCCTGGATACAGTCTAGCTACCTAAACAAAGTTGAAGAATGATATTAAAATATACATAGAAGTGATTCATCGTTCAGATTCGATAGTCATGCCAGAATATAAGCATGTTAATGTAGACTTAATCTATGAATCTCGATACATTAACTGCTGAAGGAACAAATTGCAATATCAAAATTTAACATTAACATCAATAATTTACTATGTAATATAAATTGCTTTCTTCTCAAAATGATAATTTTATAAATTTCACTATATTTAAAATCAGAAATAAATGAAAGCCAGCAACAACTCAGTCCTAGAATTTATAATCCTATCTCAAATCACTAGCAGTCTGTCCAAACCACTCTGGTTTTCCCGGTAAAACCGGTCAAGGTTTGGTCCTGCTTTCAGACTGTCCCCTAGACACAGTCTGGAGCTGCGACCCAAAGCTGCCTTGCCGTTTCCACCTGAAGAGCACGGTAGGAAACAATGGTGAAAGAATCAACTTCTTTGTCAAATCTTTCTGCAACACATTCTGTTATGTGCTGCAATCAGTCTCCTGCGGTGTTCTGACGTTTTAAAAGTTCAGTCTAAAGTTTAAATTCTTTTGAGATATATAATGTGCAGATTTTGACATTTAAAATGTACTGTGGCTCCATCGCTTTTGTTAAAACAATTTATATTCAACAGCAGAAAAAAAGGCAATGTTCTCAAATTTCCACAGACCCTGAAACTTCTTAAAATTTATAGTTCAAAATCCTTCCTATATAAGAAAGCATGAATGGCAGCAAAGTCTTAAAGTGAAATTTCTTTAGAATGTGGACACGTAATGATAAATATAAGCGACTTGCAGCCCTGAGTCATCGCATGAACAAATCGCTCTCTGTAAGGTAGGATTTTTTCTTGGCTTGGCACCAGGAAATTTAAAATAATCTGGTAGAGCAACATTTGATGATCCTACAAAGCATTCACTTTTTCTGCTTGTTTTTTTCCACAAAATTCTTCAAATAGCATTCAAACACCACTAAATGGAGCTTGGAAGGCAGAAATGAACCCTAGCTAAAGCAACCTGACGATGATTTCTTTGTCTCATGACATAGAAAATGTACTGATATTATCTTAGAATTCGGGGGGCTGAACCTGTACTAAAAAAAACTGTTAAGATTTCTTACAATCTGTTTTTAAGTTTCAAACCAGTTACAAAATGAAACTACTAGACTAGAGTGATCTCTCCCTATCTGGCACCATCTTTCTAAAAAATTTGAGAAGCTAGATTTAAAAAATAATGGCTAAAATATTTTCTATTTTACAAATGACATGCTTTTGCTGCAACATAGAGGGTTTTTTTAATTGCCTTTTCCTTCTGTTTAAAAATGTTTGATTTCTAATTTGCCTTTTAGTTTATGTTTAAAAGAACTTGTTAAATAAGGCAAGGACAAGGGAAAAATCAACTTTATCGACATAATGCCAAAATAGATGTGTCAATGTTTTTACCGAAATTAAACACATTTTTTAAAAAGTTAACCTTGGGTATCATAGCAACACAGCCTTTATGCTTGGTTTTGCTGAATGAATAAATCATGCCAACTTATGTTTCAGCAGTGTAATTCTGGTCACTGGATCACTGCAATTCTACTAGAGAAATAAGCGTTCTAGGCTATCACCAATGATTAGGGAGATGTGGTCAAATACTTGTTCACTGGATTCCAGTGGTAGCTGCACTTTCAAAGTTTAATAATTGAACAAATTAACAAAGTAAACATGTTTCTGGCCTCAGTCATGGTGGCAATCTCTGACCAGAGTAAGGAAAGGCTTATAAATGCTCTCACTATTTAGATGAGGATGACTTTCACTAACATAATGAATTTAACCTAGTCATTAAATCTAGCAATTATAATTACTGTCTATATCAAAGTATAATAAAATGCAGAATCCCAAATATATTTTCTTCTTCGCTGTATTTACATATCTATGTTTCTACCTGTGAAGGTGCTTAATATTTCTTACACAGAAATTTTCAGGTTGAATGTCTATGCATTTGAATATATACATTTTCATAAATTCAAGAATGGATATTTCAGAATAGGGGGAGATTATGTGTGTGTGTGTGTGTGTGTGTGTGTGTGTGTGTATCTCTCTCTTTTTTTGCTCCCATTATTGGGTAAATTGTATGCTGATAAGAGGAACCGAAGTTTGCACATATTGCATGCTCTGAAAACAGATTTCTAATAAGCCTGGTAAAAACCATAGATACACTAGTGAGAGGGTGGTTAGAAACTGCAACTTAGCTCTGGATACTTTTATACTTAAGTGTAAAAATATAATATTAGAATTCCCCAATGGTACTGTTACTAATAAATTTAGATTAAATTTACACAGTTCATAAAAATGGCAATGTCCACATAATTTATTTAGATGGAACAGAACATTAACTTACTATTTTTTATCTACTTACTTGAGGTTAAACTATATCAATTCAATCTGGTTTCTCAATTAGGAATCTGAGGCTAACATGAAAAGCAATGACACTTTGAAAGAGGCCCCAGAAGTTTCCCAGCACGTCACATCTCACACACAATGATGTACACAGGCTCACATGGACACCAACAAACAATCCTGTGTTTAACCAACACATTCCGGCCAATGACCCAAGGAAAAACATGGCAGCCGACAGGACAAGAAATGTATTTGTCCATACGGGAATAAGCACAGGCATACAGGCAACAGAAAAGCCAGAAGCCCACTAAACAGTGACCAAAGAGATGTTCTTATTTAGTAATAAAGAAGGGTAAGTATTTGCATAGCCTCACTTAATCCTTTCAATGACTCTCTGTGATGACAGAAGTGAGGAGCTGAGGTCGCCCAAATTTAAGGAGGGCCGAAGATCACACAGGTGCTCAGTTTTGTTGGTATTGGAACGAGCTCTCTTGGTTAATCTTGAGTGTTACTGAGAAAGATTTAAGATTAAATAATGGGCCAGAGCATCTTGCTTAGATACAAGGAAGTATTTAATATTTATATCTAGTGCTCATTATACCTGTGAAAGAAAAACTGGTGGAACTGTTTGTTTGTTTTTATCTATTCTAATGAAGATTTTTTTTTTTTTACTTGAATGAAAAGCTTTAAAAATGTTGCCACATCCCTGGTTACAGTGTGTGTCTTGTAGGCTAGACTGGAAACAGCTTGCATGCTGTACAAAAATGAGGGGCGGGCTTAATTGGCCCACAGGCCAGAATTTGCTAACCCTTGTCTTTGAACAATTGTATAAAAATATGAGTTACTGCTCTCATTTTTTCAGAAGGAATGCATTAGAACTTAGGTCAAAGTAACATAGCTTTAAATATATTTCTGGAATTCTTTCTCTTATTTCGCAAGAGCCATGTAGCGCTCCCTTTCTCTGTTGTGCAGGTTTCTAGGAGGGGGCAAGGGCAGAAACAAAAAACAAACAAGAAAACTTAGCAGTATAGTGCCTCTTTCGGGGAGGGGGAGGGAAGAGAATAAATTTTAAAGTACAGTTACAGTAACTTAGGCTTGGAGTTACATTGGTTCCCTTTAGGTGCTTGCTGGGGAGATGTGCAAATGAGGGAAGGGTGGACGTGGGCCCCCTTTTTCTATGCAATTACTGGCACCCAGTTAGAATGCAGGATGTGTGCCGTTCCGAAGCTGTGAACACTTACGAAAAACTGGATGTTCAAACTATGGTAGGCTGTAAGTTTAAATTTAAAAAATCATTAAAGTGCTCCCTCAGGAAACTAAATGTTTCCTTTCATTTATTTCCTTATCTATAAATAAAATCTAGATGAATTTAGGTATTAAGTAATTTGATAAGAATGTGACGCTTTTTGATTGATTAGAAAAATATTTTAAATAAACATAGGTTACAATTTTTATGCTAAACTTAAATTAGAATATGAAATTTAATCCTCTCCTCACGGTTAACTCATTTTGTAGAATTCTAAAACTACACAAGGAAATCTCTGAAGTATTTAAAGAAATGTCTTTTAAGAATAAAAATTAAATTCTTTTTGTGAAATTAAAAACAATAGATAATACTTGTAATTAAATTCATCTCAAAATTTAAATTTAAGTGTGGCACGGATGTCCCTGTCTCAGACTGCATTTGTCAGTTTTGTTTCGTGGTTACTGGCACACTCTCTACAGCTGACCTGGGTGTTCATTACATAGCTGTGGGCTCTCATATTGTAGATGTGAAGCTATTTACACACATATAAGTGCCATCAAGAAGTGCCTTCTGCTATGTGCAGAAGGGCCCATCCCCAAGCATGGGAGCATGCAGGTCCCAGCTGTCTGGACAAGCATTTCAGTCATCCCTGGGAAAGTATCACTTTTAAAAGCTGATTAAAAAATTATGTACGTATGCAATACATCTGGATTGTGATACAGTAGAATCTCATCAGTTTCAATCCCCAGTTCCCTAAATGTGCATGCATATATTTGACATAACAATTCACCAACCCACAAGGATTTTCCGTAGGTTTCTTCAAATACTAATTAAGTACCAAATCTAATTAAGTACATATGATTCACCTCGGCAGTAGGTACTTCGGTTACTTCAGAATTGCCAAAAGGGATCTGAAGTGTCTATTGTCCCTCCAAAACAATCACGCTGTGCGCCAAACTGATAACCGTCCCGCACAGCTGCAGAGCAAATGTGCAGTCTCGGTCCTGTAAGTACGGTGTTCACACAGCAAGCTGTCCTGCAAGCAATTTCGGATCTAGAACTACTGAAGGCAGGTTGAAGTTACTGCAAAACGATTATTATACATGAGTATTAAGTCCCTTGTTTTGCTCAGCTCAGCTTGTGCAGATTTCGATAATGCTATGATTTTCCTCTACCTCACAACACTTGTTGAAACTCTGAAAATCCCAAATACTGATAAATACATTTGATCGGCATCTTGTTGAGTTGGTTTTCAAGCTCTGCAGCTCACATGAAAAACAGTAAAGGCTGTTTGTGTGCTTGAGACCATGTTTATGAAATAATGAGCATGCAATATACTTGTATTTAACCTCATTCCCCAAGATAACCACATATGATATGCTTATTATAAATGCTTTTCTTTTCATTACAGAAGGTAAGTGTGCAAACAAACCTATGGACAAATCTGAGCCACAGAAATTACACTATTTTATCTCAGTAATTTAATTTCTAGGGAAGGGAATTCTTTTCAGAGGTGCTCTCCAAACGGGGTGGGTTGCCGGATGCTTAAGGCCGTGACCGCATTCCCTCAGAGGCTGCTAGATTGCTATGGCAACTACTCTTTCCCTATTAATAAGCAGCAGCTCTGAACACTAATATTCTAGGGGGGAAAATAGGCTTCCTTTTCGGTGGTGATAACAATAGGAACTAGTTTCAAGACTACAATATATCATTTTTTGAGCAAAACTAACAGTACCTTTGCAAACTGAATTATTGCACTAGAATTCAGCTTTATAATAAATGCAAAATTAGTGAAATCAGTCATTGTAGTCTAGTTTGAAAACGAGAAAAATTTGTGATATAGTGATCCAAGAATGTTATAGCTGGAGTGGGTTCTGTGCGGAGGTCCAGACAGAAGAAAACCTATCTCTAGAGAGCAAATGACATACGAGAAGCAAAACGGACAACAAGAAACAACACACGCTTCCACACAGCCCTTGGGAGTTTCCTGCACATTTTCAATGGCTGTATTTCTTATCTGTGGCTGTTTCAAGATATCCAAGTATTACTGTGCAGAGTAACAAATAAATTGATTACATTTACTAAATTAAATACATCTCCTTTCTATTCAGGAAGGTATTTATCAGCTTTGTCTTCACTAGCTTAAGTATCAATAGGTAAATCTTTAAAGCTGCATCTTAATATAGGTGTGTAAAACCAACACCGCCAAGCATCGTGTACACTGGCCTCACAGCCTCACAGCCTCTGCATCAGTGGTACAACGCCTGCTACGGCGTAGGCATTAGTAAACAATCGCTAACCAAACAACTCCAGGTTTGACCTATGTTCCGGTTCACTCCAGGACATTAACGGCCTTAGTCACTGATGAGGCAAAAAACCAGCAGGACAGAGGTGGGTTGTGGAGGTGTTTATTCCTCAGCAATTACTACGCACTGTTGTTGCCATTGTGATCCCCTGGTTGGAAGTTTTCTCTGGCTCCCCAAAACTTACTCTTCACTTACCGTTAATCCCCTCACAACTCAGGACAGACATGCACAGGCCTACCTCCATCGCAAAGCTTATGGTTTTATAACATAAACTATTTTCTTCAAAACTCTGATTTTTCTATCTCCTGCTATCTTTACATAGTCCACTTTTCAAATTCAGCTCAAATGGCCTTTTCCAGGAAGCCTTCAGGACCTTGATGTTGATTTTTTAAATATTCATTTATTCAATCATTTCTCAATCGCCTATTTCAGACCCCACGATGCCCCTACTTTCATGAATTTTATATTCTAGGTGGGGGGAACATGTATGAGGAAGTCCTAGACAGGACGTCCACAGAGGTTTGCAGTAGATGAAACAGGGAACTCAGTTGTACAGAGTGCTCAGGGAAGGGCTTTCTTGAGAAGGTGGCTCTGCCAGGTGGCAAAATAAGTACAAAGGTACAGAGACAGCAAGGAGCCTGGTGTGGTCCAGAGGTGGAGAGGAAGCTCCGGGGACCTGAGCACAGGCTGTGGTGAGAGCGCCCAACGAAGGAGCAACAACAGAGCAACGGAAAGGATGGAGGGGACAACCATGCGGCCAGATGGCCAGCAGACCAGCCCTGACAGTGACAGATGGTGTTCATATTTTATATATCTACATGTTACAGAGCACATGCAAGAGTAGCTACGGAGAGTTACAGGATTTTCAAGGCGAATTTAGGGTTCATTTATAGGGAATCAGCTATATCATTAGAGACAAATACCAGGGTTGCTGAGAATTCAGTGAGACATGAAACGATACAGGGATGAGGGTAGTAAGTCAAAGTACACAACATGAGTGGATCACTTTTTGTGTTATGTAGGGGAAATTAACATTTCATTTAGCATAAAACATTTTGAGAGAAAAGATGGTGGCCAAGTAGGTGGAAGCAGAGTTCCCTTGCTTTTGTCCTCAACTCGGATACCTGGTTGATCTTCTGAAAAATAAACTAATCATTCAATGGAATCTCAGCTGGTATGAAGTTTGGAAGCCAAGGAGTACACAACAGGAGGTAAGGAGATTTTACAGGTTGAAGGGGAAGTACCCTGGGTGTGGTGCCTGAGGACTTGAAGAACCTGGTCAGACATATCAGCTCTGCTGCTCCCTCCCCTCCCAGGGCAGAGAACCCCCAGACCTGAGCCGGGAGACCTGCGTACACAAAGTTGGAAAGATCCAGGCTACACACACACACACAGTGAGCAACACACCCGTAGGTACAGTGGCAAACACCAACCGGAAGAGTGTCAGAGAGAGAGGGATTCTACCTGCACCTGGGTGGGATGGAGACAGGCCGCAGCAAGCCTTGACTGTGAGAGACTTTTGGCTTTTTGGAGAAGTGCTGCATGAAGAAAGCCGGACAGTGACTCAGTGCTGCCGGAGAAGTGCCCAGAGAGACTTTTTAAAATGGGAGCCGAGGCTTTCTGGGCGGGGACCTTGTGCGCAGCTGCCCTGCCAACAAGGGGATTGCTGGCCCCAGCCCAGCACAGCTAGCAGGTCAGAGACTACGCAGAGTGGAGACTGAGTCTGCTACAATGCCAGTGGTCTGGGAAGTGGACAGGTAGGAGTGGAGCACATGAGATTATTTATAGCCAGACAGAGTTGCCTTCCCTGGGGAGGCTGAACTTCCAGGAAGGGAAGGACACACCCAGCCCCCACATCCTGCATGACTGCAAGCAGGAGACTCTCAAGAACACCCTGCAGGGTGCATATCCACAAGAGAAATACAGAAAAAGAAACATGTAAGGGGCCCATTTTGAACTTCTCTCAGAGAGAAAAAATACACTGATTCCTAGGGCCCTATTCCACTGAGGCCAGCAAGGCAGAGAGATCAAAAATTGGTGCAGCAAGGGGCAATCAGGGCCCTGCCCAGCTTTGGCTCACACACAGCTGCCATCAGCACCACCAAGCAGAAAAGAGCTGGATCTTCTTACACAGACTGACCCTTCCCTTGAAACGAATAATTCAGCAGAAACTACACATTATTGGAAATAAGCTGGGACAGACTGAACAGTGCCTCCCAGGGGAGACACAGGGGCACCACCTTCCCGATTGCAACAGAAGCCACCTTCAGAGGCAGGTGAAGGCGATAGAGGTGGTTCTGCCTGAAGTTGGACGACCCAACCCAGAATCTTGAGCTGAGAAAAAACCAGAGGCATATCCAGAAAGAGGAAACAGAAGGCAAACACCAAACTCTGCTGAGACAAGTTCCACCTCAGAATTTGTTCCTCTTCAGAATTTGCGTTTTTTTCTTTCGTTTAGCCTTTTTAAGACTTCTTCTTTTGCATCAATTGTATTCCAACTAATTCACTATTCTTTATCCTTTCTCTTATTCTTTTTATTTAGATTTTTATATTATTACTTAATTTTATTTTATTTCAAATTTCACGTTACCCTTACCTTGTCTTAATCCATTTTGCCTTCTTCCTGCCCTTTCTTATTTTCATTGTAAATCTTATTTTCCTCCAAGCTATGCCTTATTCTTATTCCTGTCACTATTTCTCCTCACTCTGTACTCTCAAAATCATTCTTTAGTCAGCTCTAATTCTTTTCCCCCTTCTTGTAATATTCTTATATTCTTATAATATTACAAGAAAGAAAAACAAAATAGAAGTGATCACAATACTTGATATCAAACTATATTACAAGACCATGGTAAACTGAATAGTCTGGTACTGGCATAAAACAGAAACACAGATCAATGGAACAGCACAGAGAGCCTGGCAATAAACCTATGTCCCTACGGTCAATTAATATTTGACCAAGGGGGCAGGACCATACAATGGAGCAAATACAGCTTCCTCAATAAATGGTGTTGGGAGAACTGGACAGATACATGCAAAAAAATGAAACTAGACCACTAACTTACATCATACACCAGAATAAATTCAAAATCGATAAAAGACTTAAATATAAGTCAAGATACCATAAAAATACTAGCATAAAACATAGGCAGAAATGTTTTCAGAAAAATTTCAGATATCCCACATAGCAATATATTTGCTGATATATCTCCTAGGGCAAGAAAAATAAAGGAAAAAATAAACAAATGAGACTACATTAAACTAAAAAGCTTCTGCATGGCTAAAGAAATCATCATCAAAATGAAAAGGGAACTGACCATATGGGAGAACATATTTGCCAATGATACATCAGACAAAGATTTAATCTTCAATATATACAAAGAACTCATACGACTCAACAGCAGGAAGACAAACAATCCAATTTAAAAATTGGCAAAGGACCTGAATAGACACTTCTCCATGTAGGACATACAGAGGCCTATAGACATATGAAAAGATGAGCATCATCACTAGCCAACAGAGAAGTGCAAATTAAAACCACAATGAGATATCACCTCACACTGGTCAGAATGGCTACCACTAAAAAATCAACAAACAACAAGTACTGGTGAAGATGTGGAGAAAAGAGAACCCTAATGCACTGTTGGTAGAAATGTAGACTGGTTCAGCCACTGTGGAAGACAGTTTGGAATTTCCTTAAAAACTAAAAATGGAACTACTTCTTGACCCAGCAATTCCATTGCTGGGAATATACCCTAAGAAGACCAAAACATCAATTTAAAAGAACTTATGCACATCTATGTTAATAGCAGGGCTATATACAATAGCTAAGTGCTAGAAACAGCCTAAGTGCCCATCAGTAAATGAGTGCATAAGAAAACTGTGGTACAGACTTCCTAAGATGGCGGCATAGGTGAATGCACC
>PVJI01020391.1:0-29006 GCA_004026765.1 Micronycteris hirsuta | reverse complement strand
GGGGCACACAACAGTTATGCTTGCCTAAGCGGGAAAATTTCAAAACTAAACAGCCTATAGTCAGCACACAGCAGGGTGTTTACTCAACCTTTGGGGAGGTACATTCTGTCCTTTCTTTCTAGGGGACTTTCCTAATTTTCTGGTTCTCAACATTACAGTAAGCAGCAGAGCAGGTTTAAATTTGGGCAGTGCAACTCTGGGGTGTACGCTCTCAACCATTTCATTAAAGTTTCTTCGATGCATAGTAGCATAATGGATGATTATCACCCCACTTTTCAGATCAAGAAACCGAGTGTTGGGGATATTAAGCAAGTGCACAAGGCTAGTAAGGAGCAGAGTTAGTTCTCAAACTAAAGTCCTTGCCATTAAATAGTAGTTATACCTTCTCATTGTCACAACCCCCGCCCCCATCCAACAGGTTAAATCTAACTCTCCAACAGGAGAGCGCAAGAAGCTGTATTTTTAACAAACAAGAACCACTGCTATGTCGATGTAAGAACGTCCAAACCTGTAAAGAATTTTTATAAAAATTTATTTGACAACGAGGTGGGTTTGGATGGGGTAAGGGGAGGGGTGGGGAGAAAATGCAGACAACTGTAATTGAACAACAATAATATAATTTAAAATATTTTTATTTGAGTTGGAAGGAGGATATATCTGAAAGCAAGATCTCACAAGACTGAGATAAATGCTTCCGAGAATGACGGTTTGCAGTGTCTTCTTAGGAAAGTGAAAGGATTGCGTGAAGGTGAGAGGGAGCCCTGGAGGGCTGGGGTTACAGAGTCGTTAAGACTGGGAGCTCTCCGACAGTGCGGGGCAGGAGGAGCCGAGATGGGCAGCGACAGCGGTTGTGGTGGGCGGCCACAGCGCGGGCGTCTCCTGCGTCCCCTCCATCTCGCCCAGCCCCGCTCCGCCACCCCCGCCCACCCCGCACCCCGCACCCCCTCCCTCCCATTTCTTTTCCGAAGGCGCTGGGGCGCCACCCTCCAGCCGGAGGTCGCCACTGCACACCCCCCTGCTACTTTCAATGTTCCACACTCCCAAGCCCTGCGCCAGAGCTGCTTTTTTATCCCCTCCCCGCCTTACCGCACCGCCTCCCCCACTCCGCCCCCCGACCAGCTGCCTCTATTGCCTTAAGAAAGGATTTTTTTCCTCTTTCCCTCCCCTACACCATAGCAGCGCAGGAGCTGGCGGGGCTGGCAGCCGAGGTTTCCAAGCAGTAACCTCTTCAAGACGTCCAGTGACCGGCAGAAGTCCGATGATGAGAGCCCCAGCCCCAGCAGTGGTATTCAAATGCAGACCCAGCCGCTCCGGAGCCTGAAGAGCAAGAAGAAAGAAAACGTTTTGCCACCCAGCAGAAGAAAAACACCAAACTTTCTAGCAGAAGCACTACAAGAATTCAGAAGGAGCTAACCGAAATAACCCTGGTCTTCCTCCTAACTGCAGTGCTGGGCCTAAAGGAGATAACATTTATGAATGGAGATCAACTTATATTTGGTTCCCCAGGTTCTGTATCTGAAGGTGGTGTGTTTTATCTGGATAGCACATTTTCATCTGATTTTCCATTTAAGCCACCAAAGATGACTTTCCGCACCAGAGTCTAGCACCGCAGCAGCAACAGTCAGGGAGTCGTCTGTCTGGACAACCTGAAGGACAACCTGAAAGACAACCGGAGTCCTGCTTTGACTGTTTCAAAGGTTTTGCTGCTCTTTCGACAGACGGCAGCCCTGCAGATCCTCTGGTTGGAAGCGGAGCCACTCGGTATTTGACCAACGGAGCAGGGCATGACAGGACAGCCGGGCCGTGGGCCAAGAGATGCGACATAAATCACATAATTTGGATGCAGGGTGAAGGAGCAGAGGCATCTCACTGTGCTGCAAACCTTTATACCCTTTGCAACAGGCCTTCCGTGTATGTATTATACTGATTCTACTCTCTGCTTTTGTCCTTTGGAGACTGGGAGACTCCCGGGAAAGGTAAATGCTGCCAAGAGGAGAACTTTGTAGCTGTAGATTAGTTATGTTTAAGATGCCTACTTGCAAGTCTGGCTTCTTTGGGATATCAAAATGTATTTTGTGGTGTACTAAGGATACTGGTCCTGATGTCTGCCAAATATTACAGTGCATTTTAGGCTAATTCATTATCTGTATGAAGTTATAAAAGTAGCTTTAGATGACCAGGAATTACATTATTTGTATTAAATCCAGACCTATTTCTGAGTATATGGTTCATGCTGTTATGAAAGATGTTTTACCTTTTACCTTTGTTAGTTTGTAATAAGAGGATTTCCTTTTACCCTTGGTAGCTCAGAGAGCCCTTGATGTATCATCTCAAACACAATAAACATGCTCCTGAAGGCAAAAAAAAAAAAAAAGTGCTCTCTTAAAAAGTGAAGCTCACCTGAGTTGTGCCACCTGTCTCCACCCTGCCCCCATCCACAGCTGGCGAGTGAGCGAAACTCACCTCTGCCCCAATCATCCACAACAGGTGAGCAAAGGTCACCTGAGCTCGACCTCCGTGTCCATGCTGCTCCCTCCACCTGTCTTCCACACAACCAGTCCCTGGCGCCAAAGAGATTGGGGACAGCTGTCTTAACAGATCTGAAACGGGAACATTTCAAAGATGTTTTAATCTAGACACACAGAAACAATGGAAGGGGCTTGCTTAAGGCAACAATAAACATTTTATGAAAGAAGTTATATGCTTGGGGTGAGTCTGAAAAAGGCGCCCAGAGGCCTCTCGTTGCCATGGCAGCTGTTGCTCCTGGTGATATGAGATGCAGGCATGGCCTTTCCAGCCCTCTGTGTAGGGAGCTTGTACAACATCCCATCGCCCCGCCCTGCCCCCTGCCCCAGACTGGACAGCAGCATTCCCGCAGCAACCTGGGTCCCAAATATTGATAATACGTCTCCACCAGCACTAGTGTGTAAGTCAGCAGTGTTATTTCAGAAGACACCGTGTTAAGTCTTCTGCACTGCATAGTATACATTCTCTGAAGACAAACTTTCTTCATCTGAAAACATCTTTACTCTCTCCCTTGAAGCACCAAGCACCCATCTTCCTCCTCTCTGGGATGATCTACCTTAACTGCCTCCACTGTTTTCTGAACACACTGTTCAGAGGTTGTCTTGAGGGTAGCTCGTTCTCGCGCCAGGCTCCCTCCTGGCTCCCTCCTGGCCCAGAAGCAAGAAGATGGTTTATTGCTCCTTAAGGGCTGGAGCACCAATGTTGTCTTTAAGAAGAAAATCAGGCTACCCTCCAAGGGTGTGGGCTCCAAAAAGCTTTGGTGTTGCCCTGCAGAGTCAATAAATACAATAAAGGATATAAATTAATTTCTCAATAAATTGTGTGCTATGTTAAATCCCTAATAAGTTCTCTTTCAGTTTAAGTATATTTTGATAGAATAAGAGTAAAGCGGAGTGAGAACTAGAGAAGAGAGCTAAATTAGGTCTCTTGAGGAGGGGTGTGCTGGAGAAGGGAACATTTGTGGTGGCCCTTGAAGGTTGTGTAGGAGCTCACCAGGTGACGAAATGAGGAGGAGACCCATGACATGCTTGGTGCTGAGATCCAGTGCCTGATTCTGTCTGGAGATTTCCCAAACCACACTGTGCTGCCGCCGCCCCAACCCTTCCACATCTCCAGGATTTACCAAACAGATTCAGGTGAGCTCAGAGCCTGGAAGGAAGCAGTGTCCTCTTGTCAGCTGGCTAGTTGTGTTTGGTCAAGATGGAACCTGCAAGATGACAGCATGCACTGAATCGCCAGATGTCCCGCTCCTCCTCTGCTGGGACCCGTGTTCTGGAAACAGGCTGGGGCCACTGCCTCAAAGTAAGGTCTTGTCGTGCACATTGTGATTCCCGTGGGTACAAACTGTATAGGGTTAAAAGAAGAA
The DNA here is from genome assembly GCA_004026765.1 of Micronycteris hirsuta. Classification (NCBI taxonomy): domain Eukaryota; kingdom Metazoa; phylum Chordata; class Mammalia; order Chiroptera; family Phyllostomidae; genus Micronycteris; species Micronycteris hirsuta. The sequence goes on along the minus strand of PVJI01020391.1, from coordinate 25,114 downwards.
AAGGGAAGGCGGATGGAAAAGAGACAGCAAGGTAGAGAAAGGCAGGGAAAGGCGTTTGCTTGGGTGAAGATCTTAGACCATGACCTGCCCAGTTAGGAATTTACGGTGGGATCACCCTGTGTGGTTACTCTCCTTTCTTTGTCCACAGGGCTTGTATTTCCTTCCTCTGATGGAAATATGATGATATGAAATATAACTCCCAAAGCCTGATGATTGATTGTTGGCATGTCTTAAAAACAAGGCAAGAATAAGATTTTTACTTCTTGCAACAAGAAGTCCTAGCCTTATTCCCAAAACAATTCTTAGGAAACCAGAATAAAAATGGTAGACATAAAAAGACATAAAATGGTAGAGTTTTTGGATCAGCCTAAGATTCTTTTTCCACTTACATTGCAAATACTCAACCCTGCCTTCTTCTTCCTTACCTCTCAGATGCAGAGCTGCGTCTCACGTTTTATGGTCACCTCCTCGGTGAGAAGGCTGGTGACAAGAGCCCTGCATTAGGGGATCAGGGTTCTAGTCCCAGCTCGACCAACTCCTGAGTTACCTCCAGGAAGATACAACCACTCTGTGGGCCTGATTTTTCCCTGCTAGAAAGGAAAGGTTGCACTAAATCTTTCACAGAAAAAAAATGAGCATGTACATTTTTGGGGAGGGGTGAATAAAAATTCTAACCACATAACCAAAAATAATTCTTAGTGTTTGGAAGCCACTGGAATAAATAATTTTCAAGACTGTACCCAGACCTAATGTGTAGAAGTCTCTAGACTTAAAGAGCGAAAGTGGAGAAAGAGTGGGAGGATGGCGTTGGACTTCTTTCTGCCACTGGGTCCCCGCAGCAACCCTCTCCCATTCGTTGCCCTTCATTACAAAAGGGCAGTGTGCCTCACACACGGCACCTGTCTCCTGAGCTAAATGGTGGTGGCGGCGGCAGCTGGCCCTCGTTGCATATGTTTCTGTCCGATGGTTCTGCAGAGGAAGTGGGGCTTTTGTGCTAAGGATGCAGAGCGCTGGGATGGGAGTGGGTGGCCAAGGATGAGGGGCCCTGTCTGAACCAATTCCTCCAGGAAGGAGAAGGAAAGGGGAATGGAGCCAGCATGAATCTAGTGCCACCTGCTACGGGTGTACCTGTGGTGTCTCGAAAGAGCCCAACGACTTCATGGAATAGGTCTAAGGGACCCTTTTATACAGGTAAGAAAAATGAGGAACAGGGAAGGAAATCAGGTTGGCCTCAGGCATCAAGTGGTAGACCAAGTGTCAAGTCTGTGGGTGGTCGGTGAGCTAGGGCATCTGGACCATGACCCCTGGGCAGGCAGTTCGGCTCATGTGCACTCAGTTATTTCTGGAACAAGGGACACAGAGGAGGAGGTTGAAAATAATCAGAACCTTTGGAATGAATGAAAGTGAATTGTGCTTGTACTGGGCCAGGTGTTTCACTTAATCCGCACAACTGCGTGATCTGGTAGGCAGCACAGACATGACACCCACCCTACAAAGTGCTCGGGCTTAGTGAGGGTCAGTGGGCTGTAAGGGAGGGCAGAGATCCAGGCAAGGCCAGTTCTGCTCACTCACTCATCTCACTCCCATCACGGGGCCTGCTGGTCACAGTTGTGGAACAGCTAATTGTCTCATGTGAGTTCCTTGAACACAGGACCACGAGCAAGTCACCCTCTCCCCCCTGCCTCTGGCCCAGCGCTGGGTGCAGGGGTAACACTCAGAACCAGTGTTTTCCAAACTACTGTAAAATACTTGAAGTTGTGAACTTCTCCACTCCCTACCAAAGCCTCTCTCTTTTCCATGTGTATGCTCCTGCGTGTCAGAATTGCTCCTAACAGCTAAGTGAGTAAACAAGTCTTTCTCTTAAAAAAAAAAATATTGTTTATGCTATTACAGTTGTCCAAATTTTCCCCCTTTGCCTCCCTCCACCCACCTCACCCCCCATTCCCACAGTCAATCCCCACACTGTTGTCCATGTCCATGGGTCATGCATGTATGTTCTTTGACTAATCTCTTCATCTTCCTTCAACCAATCCCTCCTTCCCGCTCCCCTCGTATACAGCTGTCAGTCTGTTCCAAGTTTCTGTGCCTCTGATTCTGTTTTGGTTGTTAGTTTATTTTGTTCCTTAGATTCCACTTATAAGTGAGTATTTGTCTCTCATTGACTCTTTTATTTCACTTAGTGTAATAGCCTCGAGTTCCATACATGTTTTCACAAAAGGTAAGGATTCCTTCTTTTTTACTGCTGCATAGTATTCCATCAAATAATGTACCACAGCTTTTTTATCCACTCATCTACTGGTGGGCACATAGGCTGTTTCCAAGTCTTGGCTATCATAAACAATGCTGTTATGAACATAGGGGTGCATATATTCTTTTAAATTGATGTTTCAGGATTCTTAGTATGTACTCCCAGAAGTGGAATTGCTGGGTCATAGGCAGTTCCATTTTTAATTTTTTGAGGAAACTCCACACTGTTTTCCACAGTGGCTGCACCAGTTTTCATTCCCACCAATAGTCACTAGGGTTTCCGTTTTTCTACATCCTCACCAGCATTTGTTTTTTGTTGATTTATTAGTGATGGCCATTCCGGCAAGTGTGAGGTGATATCTCATTGCAGTTTTAATATGCATTTCTCTGGTGGTTAGTGATGTTGAGCATTTTTTCATATGTCTATGGCCATCTGTATGTCCTTCTTGGGGAAGTGTCTATTCAGGTCCTTTACCCATTTTTTAATTGGATTGTTTGTCTTCCTGGTGTTAAGTCATATGAGTTCTTTATATATTTTGGAGAATCCACTCTTGTCCAATGTATCATTGGCAAATATGTTCTTTCATACCGTGGGTTTCTTTTTCATTTTGATGATGGTTTCTTTAGCTGTTCAGAAGCTTTTTAATGTGAGGTAGTCCCATTTGTTTATTTTTTCCTTTGTTTCCTTTACCCTAGGAGATATATTGGAAAAAATATTGCTATGTGAGATATCTGAAATTTTACTGCTTATGTTTTCCTCTAGGATTTCTATGGTACCATGACTTATATTTAAGTCTCTTATCATTTTTGAGCTTATTCTGCTGCTTAGTGTAAGTTGGTGGTCTAATTTCAATTTTTTGCAAAGGTTAGTCCAGTTCTCCCAACACCATTTATTGAAGAGACTGTCTTTATTCCATTGTGTATGCTCTTGCCTCCTTTGTCAAATATTAATTGACCATAAAGATGTGGATTTATTTATGGGCTCTCTATTCTGTTCCATTGATCTATGTGTCTTCTTATGCCAGTACCAGACTGTTTTGATTACAGTGGCCTTGTAGTACAGTTTGATATTGGGTATCGTGATCCCTCCTGTTGTGGATTTCGTCCCGCAAAATCCATGGTGGGGGGTGGGGGCACTGCACCGATCACATGAATCAAACTCACCCAGAGACACGCTTGGAGAATAGAGTCCAGCAGCCACGGGCCTTTTGCTCCATCTTTGAAAGACCCCGGGTGTAGCTCAGCCGGGCTTTTTATTAGAAGCTTTAGGACACATTTACATTGGATTGATTATTCATGGACTTATGCAGAACAGGGGTTTTCAGTTGGGTCATGAGGATATATGGGAAAGGAATAGATAAGGGGTAGGTTTACTCAGTAAGGTAAACATTTAGGGTACAGAGCATTAGGTTATAAATTCAGGTCTGGTGGTAGACAGGACCAGGGTAGTATATTAAATAGGAGACAAGTAAATTGAGGGTAAGCTAACTAGGGCTGTTAACTCTTAGGACCATAAAACATTGAGGCAGTGATTCATTAACTTAAGCTTCTTGGCTTTGGGGAAAGAGAGACTCAGGAAGTCAGAGAATTTCTTAAGATACATTTTTGCCAAATTCCCATTAGAGAATTCCTTTTCTACAGACATGAATCATGCTTGTCCACACGGGAATAATTTTTACTCACGCAGAGTCGTGCTCTTTACGCATAAATTCCCGGGACTTATGTTTTTTCACGTGTGTGGAAAGAATTCCCACACCCTCCAACTTTGTTCTTCTTTCACAAGATAGCCGAGGCCATTTGGGGTCTTTCTTGGTTCCATATAAATTTTTGGAATATTTGTTCTAGATCTGTGAAATATGCCGTTGGTATTTTAATAGAAATTGCATTGATTCTATAGATTGCTTTGGGTAGTATGGACATTTTCATGATATTAATTCTTCCAATCCATGAACATGGTATATGCCTCCATTTATGTGTATCTTCCTCCATTTCTTTCTTCAGTGTCATATAGTTTTCTAAGTACAGGTCTTTTACCTCCTTGGTTAAATTTATTCCTAGGTATCTTATTTTTTTGTTGTTGTAATAGTAAATGAGTTTGTTTTCTTAGTTTCTCTTTTTGATAGTTCATTATTGGTATATATACATGCCATTGGTTTCTGAGTGTTGATTTTTGCATCCCAGTACTTTGCTGAATTCATTTATTAGGTCTAGTAGTTTTTTGGTGGAGCCCATAGGGTTTTCTATGTACAATATCATGTCATCTGCAAATAATGACAGTTTTACTTCCACCTTTCCAGCTCGGATGCTTTTTATTTCTTCTTCTTGTTTGATCCTTGTGGCTAGGACTTCCAGTACTTTGTCGAATAAGAGTAATGAAAGCAGACATCCCGTCTTGTTCCTGATCTTAAGGGAAATGCTTTTGGTTTTTGCCCATTGCTGTTGTCTGTAAATTTTTCATATGTGGCCTTTATTATATTGAGTTATGATCCCTCTAGTCCCACTTTGCTGAGAGTTTTTATCATAAATTGGTGCTGGATTTTATCAAATGCTTTTTCTGCATGTATTGATATGATCATATAATTTTTAGCTTTCATTCTGTTTATGTGATGTATCACATTTATTGATCTGCAAATATTGTACCAAGCTTGCTTCCCCAGGGTAAATCCCACTTGATCATGGTGTATGATTGTTTTGATATATTGCTGGATCTGGTTTGCTAATATTTTATTGAGGATTTTAGCATCTATATTTGTCAGGAATATTGGCTATAGTTTTCTTTCTTTATTGTATTTTTACCTGGTTTTGGAATTAGAATAATACTGGCCTCAAAAAAAGAGCTTGAAATTCTTGCCTCTTTTTTAATTTTTTGGAATAATTTGAGAAGGATAGGTGTTAGTTCTTTGAATGATTGGTAAAATTTGCTTGTGAAGCCTTCTGGTCCAGAACTTTTGTTTGTTAGTATTTTTTTTTTAATTACTGCTTCAATTTCATTAGTTGTTATCAGTCTATTTGTTTTCTGCTTCTTCCTGATTCAGTTTTGGAAGATTGTGTGTTTCTAGAAATGTATCCATTTCACCCAGGTTGCCCAATTTCTTGACATATAGTTGTTCATAGTAGTTTTTACAATACTTTGTATTTCTGTGCTGTCAGTAGTTACTTCTCCTCTTTCATTTCCAGTTTTACTAATTTGGGTCCTCTCTCTTTTTTTCTTGATTAGTCTGGTTAAAGGTTCATCCATTTTGTTTATCTTTTCAAAGAACCAGCTCCTAGATTCATTGATCTTTTGATTTTTTTTTTTTTAGTCTCTATGTCATTTATTTCTCCTCAAATCTTGATTATTTCCTTCCTTATACTCACTCTGGGCTTTGTTTGTTGTTGTTTTTCTAGTTATTTTAGGTGTAGGGTTAGATTATTTATTTGATATTTTTCTATCTTCTTGAGGTAGGCCTGTAATGTTGTGAACTTCCCTGTCAGGACTGCTTTCGCTGTGTCCCATTGGTTTTGGGGTGTTGTGTGTTCATTTTCATTTGTTTCCAGGTACTTTTCAATTTCTTCTTTGGTCTCATTGATGACCCATTCATTATATAACATGTTATTTAACCTCTATGTATTTGATGCTTTTGAATTTTTTTTATTGAAGTTGATTTCTAGTTTCATGCCATTGTGATCTGAGAAAATACTTGATATGATTTCGATTTTCTTGAATTCGTTAAGACTTATTTTGTACCCTACCATGTAGCCTATCTTTGAGAATGGTCCATGTGCACTTGGAAAGAATGTGTGTTCTACTGCTTTGGGATGAAATGTTCTGTAAATATCAATTAAGTCCATTGATCTAATGTATCTTTTAAGGTTGCTGTTTTCTCATTGATTTTATGTCAGGAAGATCTATCCATTGTTGACAGTGGGGTATTAAAATCCCCTACAATGACTGTATTGCTATCGATCTCTTCTTGAAGTCCACCAAGATTTTCTTTTTATATTTAGGTGCGCCTACATTGGGTGCATATATGTTTCCACAGGTTATATCTTCTTGTTGGATTGATCCCTTTAATATTATATAGTAAACTTCTTTGTCTCTTATTATGACTTTTGTTTGGAAGTGTATTTTGTCAAATATAAGTATTGTTACTGCAGGGTGTTTGCCTCCATTTGCATGGAATATTTTTCCTATCCTCTCACCTTCAGCCTGTATAAATCTTTTGTTTTGAGGCGAGTCTCTTGTGACAGCATATTTATGGGTCATGTTTTCTTATCCGTTCAGCTACCCTATGTCTTTTTATTGGAGCATTTAATCCATTTACATTTAGGATTATTATTGATAGGCACTTATTCATTGCCATTTTATTCTTTATACCTCTGTTGCTCTCTCTCTATTTCTCTTTCTTCTTAAATCAGTCCCTTTAACATCTTTTGCCATGCTGGTTTGGTGTTCATGAATTCCTTTTGCCTTTTTTTTTTTTTGCCTGGGAATCTCTTTATTTCACCTTAAATTTTAAATGATAGCCTTCCTGGATAGAGTAGTCTTGGTTGCAGATCCTTACTTTGAATACTTCATACCAGTCCCTTCTGGCTGAAGTGTTTCTGTTGAGAAATCAGCAGTCTTATTGGAACTCCCTTGCAGGTAACTGACTGTTTTTCTCATGCTGCCTTTAAGATTCTCTCTTTGTCTTTATACTTTGCCATTTTAATTATGATGTGTCTTGGTGTGGGCCTCTTTGGGTTCATCTTGTTTGGGACTCTGTGTTTCCTAAATTGTGTGACTTTTTCCTTCACCAGGTTAGGGAAGTTTTCTGTCATTATTTATTCAAATAAGTTTTCTATCCCTTGCTAACTTTCTTCTCCTTCTGGTGTCCCTATGATGCGGATATTGTTACATTTCATATTGTCCCAAAGTTTCCTTAAACCATCCTCATTCTTTTAAAATATTTTTTCTTTATGTTGCTCTGCTTGGGTGTTCTTTTCTACCTTGTCTTCCAAATTGCTAATTTGATCATCTGCTTTTAATTTCTCCTAGTGTATTTTTCATTCCAGATATAACATTCTTCATTTTTAACTGGTTCTTATTCACAGTTTCTATGTCCTTTTTCATGCTTCTATAGTTCCCACTAAGTTCCTTGAGCATCCTTATAACAATTACTTTGAACTCTATGGTAAATTGCTTGCCTCAATTACATTTAGCTCTTTTTTTGAGGATTCTTCCTTTTCTTTAGTTTGGGAATTGTTTCTTTGTCTTGCTATTTAGCTGACTCTTCTTGTTTGTTTCTACATATTAGATAGATCTGCTTTTGTTCTCTGTCTTTGTGGTGTGACTTTTTGTGGTAGAAGTCCCGTGGGACCTGGTGGTGCAGCCTCCTTGATCTCATGAGCTGGATACTCTAGAAATGTCCCTTATGTTGGGTTCTATGGGCTCTGCTCTTGTATTTGGGTCTTGATTGTTGTTGGCCCATTCATTCGTGGGATCTCCTCTCTGATTGGCTGACTGCAAGGCTCAACTTACACCCCCCCCATCACCACATTTTATAGCTGTTGTACATGTGCTAACAGAACAAAACAAAACAACACAAAAACCAGAACCAAAACAAGCAAAATTATTTCCAACAGCAAAATCAATGACAATAGAGCAAAGAATAATAAAAGCGGAAAGAGTAATAAAATAGTAAAAGAAAAATTTTATGAGAAGACCAAAGGAAAGAAAAATGATTATGAGAGGAGAGAAGGAGGAGAGACAATAAGAGTAAGGAATAGAGAGAGGAAATTGTCAAAAAAGAAAAATGAAAGGAAAAAATTTTTAAGGAAAAATGGAGTAAGGAAAGGGAAGGGTAAAATAAGAAATATGAAAGAAAAATAGAAGAAAAAGAAAAAATAATAAAAAGGCCAAACAAAAGAAAACACAGTGAAAAAGAACGAAGTGGAATTGGGATCAACAGAGTTTAGTGCTTGCCTCTTGGGTTCTCCCTTTGGATATGGCTCTGATGTTGTCTGGAGCGGGTGTAAGCCCATGTCAGATGCTGTCCATGTCTAGCCTTTGGCATTCTTTTTGAAGCTGCAAGCAATCCACCATTTGCAGCTGTCTCCTCCAAGCTCAGCTGTGTCCAGGATGGGCCACACTGCACTGTAAGGCTTGCTTTTATCAGCACAGGGCCCAGGGGTGGGTCAGCAAATGGCCAAAGCCACCACAGGATCTGCCTCCACCTGCTTCTGTCTGCTGGCCTGCTGCCAGTCTTAGTCTAGCCGCTGACCCAACTGTTTTTGAGAGGGCTTCTGGCAGAATTTTGAGGATGAGACCCTTGGATCTTCCTTGGGAGGCTCTGTTCAGACTTCAGGGAAGATGGTGGATGTGTTCCTCTGTCCCTGTGCCACATGTCTGAGTCTGTCCAGATTATTTCCTTTAACCCTAGTAGAAAGCAGATGGGGCTTCCAGAGCCTAGTGTTTGGGTATGCTGGAAACCAGAAGAGTGTTCCTATGTTTCTCCTATGAGAAGGGAGAGCCAGTCTGGTTCCTGGAAAATTCTATGGAATGACCACACCCTAAAATCAGTCTCTGACACCCCCTGAGTCTGTCTATGGGGCTGTCTCCTCTACAGAGTTTAAGATGCAAGATGGGGAAAAGTAAGAAAAAAAAATGCAGGGTGGAGCGAAGAGGATTCCAGAGGCCAAATGAGCAGTTTTCTACAGGGTGGAGCAATTGTTTTTCCCCTGGGAGGGGCTTGCTCTTTTCAAGAAAAATGAGTGCTGTGGTATGTCTTGGCGTAGGGAACCCAGCAGCTGTTCCCCGACATTTTTCCTCGAAGCTTCCCACTCCAGACTCTCCTCAGGCAACCCCAGTCTGCACTGCCCATCCTTTGCTCAAGCCCAAGATGAGTGGCTGTGAACGAGAAACCTGTGCTTTGGCCCCTGTGGCCTTTCGCTGCAGGATGCCACGTGGATGGCTGATCCCAGCACCTTGTGCTTGGGAGCCCCACCTGGGGTCCAGGCTTCACTCCTCTTAAGGGGAAGTCTCCCAGCAGTGCTGTAACCTCAGCCTGCCACCTGTGGGAGAAGTGCCAGCCCCTTTCAGGTCCCCACCCTTCCTACAGGTCTCTGTCTCGAGGTGATTTCTGCCCATCCTTGTCAACAATCTCTTCAGGTAGTCTTTGGTTGTTTATTTCCGGTGGCTGTTGCCCTCATTATTTTTATTTCCAGTTTGGTTCTGGGAGGCAATGCAAGGAAGATCCTCCTCCTCCACTGCCATCTTACCCCTCCCCTCACAAGTCTTTCTCTTTAGCAGGAATCATACCTCGGTAGGGTCCTGGAAAAGAGCCTTGTGCCAGGAGTCCTGCACCAGAGAAACCACAACCCTCTGGGTACCTCAGTTTCCCCACCTGTACCATGAAAGCTTCCCCTGGTGAGCTGTAGACCACTACAGGGCCTAAGGGCTCCAACCCTTTTATGAGTGGGGCTCCCAATATATCCAAAGGGCAGGGCCCCAGAGAATTTCTGTCTAGGGTTGCCATCCAGAAGCTGCCCACACAGGCCCTTGTCTCTGTGGTCCTTCCTGCCTTTCCGCTTAAAAATAGTCCACATTCAGCTTTGATCAGATTGAAGGGTTACAGACTGCTGTAACTATCTGGCCAGAGGCTGCCCATGTTAACTCACCTGCTGGTCCCGGGTGGGTTTTACCCTGTTCTCTGGAGGTAAAAAGAATAAATAAGGAATATAAACTCTATGCGGGCAGGAACCATGTCTCCCTTGATCATTGATTTATCTCTCAAACGGCATAGAATATTTCTTGAAGGAAGGCATGAATGAAATAGGGAATGAGCTAGCAGGCTAGTTGGGGAGAGAAGAGGTACACACACAAAAGTAAATAATGTCCAAGGGACCAAGTTACCATACAAGGCAAAGGTATGAGATGTTGCAAGACAGCCCATGTTCAGGCCAAATTTGTGGTGCAGACAGTAAGGGCTGAAGGAACATAGTATAACTCTGGGCTGGGTACAGCAGAAAGGGCCTCCAGGAGGAGGTGGACTTTGCCCCTGCAGAGCCTTTGTGTTGAAAAATGAGGAAGGCATGCTCAAGCTCTCCAAAAGAGTGTGTGTCTCTGCCACAGAGAGAAGGGATACTGGGCAGAACTAGCTTGGCCGGAGCGTTCTGTCCAGGCAATGCCCCTCTGTTCATCTGTCTAATAAGCAGAGGCTCAGAAGTCCATCCCACTGGGGTCTTGTCGGGAGTTCCTGGGATGTGTCTGCAGAAGCATCTTGTAGTCTGAGAGACGTTCTGCAAATACTGATGCTCACTGCAACCCCAGGACTCCCTGAGAAACCTGTTGCTTGAGAGAGGCACAGTGTTTGCTCTCTCCACGTTTTCCTCCAGCTGAGGGGCAGCAACCCAGGCTACAGGAAACTGATGAGGACCAACTCAGCCCCCACTGGTGGAGCAGCACCCACTGGTGCCCTGAGATCTGCAGGAAATACAGGAGGAAGAAGTTGGGTCCCAGACATCCAGGGCTTAAATAAAAGATTAAAAAACTGGTGAAACTTCATGTCCTCTGAAATTTTATGTATTAGTGACCTTAACTGCCTTGTTTTCATGAGAAGTTCATTTCAACCCAGAGGGATGGGGAATGATAATATTTCATCTCATTTGAATAAATCCTAGTTACATCAGCCTTCTGCTTCTTTTTTGTGACTCCATGAATGCCAAACTGATGAACAAGCCTCTAGGGGTAAATTATCCTTAGCAAATGGCCTGTAAACAACTCCTTGTGAGCCTCCCTCCTAGACATGAGTTGCATAGTGTAGAAGACAACTTTTTTGGCTTTAAAAATATCTATCCCCGTCTGCTCCGATATTATGTCCTGAGGCAGGGAGTACAGAGAAAAAGATCTCCATTGAGCAAGTGAGAGACTGGGTCCTGGAGAGAGGAGGTGACTTTCCCAGGCCATGCAGTGAGTTAGGCTGTGTGTAGAGGTCACCTTTCCTGATTAATGCCTGGAGCTGGTTGGTCCTCTGTTCCTGCTGACATTGGGAATGGTTGCCTGGAGTGTGGAGCTTCCTCTGTGTAGCCAGCCCACTTCAGCCATTTATTAAACAGTGATTGGTGACTGTTATAGTTCAGGTACTCTCCTAGGCTCCTGAGATTCATCTGTAAATAAAATAGACCTAAGTCCCTACTTCCACAGAGCTGACATTCTAGTGGGGGAGGCAGATATAGAACAATAAATATAATAAAGAAGCACATGATATAGCATGCTAGAAGATGATTCATGTCTGGAAAGAAGAAAGGAAAGCAGGGTAATAGGGATCAGTAGTTTGGGGTGAGGCGAGACCCAATTTTAAAACAGGGTGCTCTGGGTAGACTTCATTGAGAAAGTGTGAGACAAGCAAACGCTTGAAGGAGGTGAGGGAGTTAGCCAGGTAGGTAGATCTCTTGGGGGAGAGTATTCCAGGCAGAGGGAATAGCCAGTGCAAAGACCTTGGCAATAGCCATACCTTGGTGGCTTGGGGCTCCCATCCATGAGGATTTGAGGATATTGTGGGTCCAGTCACCAAGGAACAATTGTCTCTTGTGCTTTTAGGTATTTTTATATATTTTTAAATAATTAGTCCTCTTTTGTACTTTTAGGTATTTTTCTAATTTTTAAAGTATATTTTATTGATTATGCTATTACAGTTTTCCCCCTTTATCCCTCCTCCTCCTTGCACCCCCCAACCCTCCAGCACTTCCCCCACCTTAGTTCGTGTTCATGGGCTGTACATATAAGTTCTTTGACTTCTCTGTTTCCTACACCATTCTTAACCTCTCCCCATCTATTTAATACTTACCGATTATGCTTCTTATTCCCTGTACCTTCCCCCCCTTTCTTCCTCCTCCCCTTCCCCACTGAACACCCTCCATGTGATCTCCATTTCTCTGATTCTGTTCCTGTTCTAGTTGTTCGCTTACGACTTGTTTTCATTGCTCTTGGTTATTTTTAAGTTTAATTGTTGATAGATGTGGGTTTGTTGTCATTTTACTGTTCATAGTTTTTTATCTTCTTCAATTTCTTAGATAAGTTCCTTTAACATTTCACATAATAAGGGCTTAGTGATGATGAACTCCTTTAACTTGACCTTGTCTGGGAAGCACTTTATCTACCCTTCCATTCTAAATGATAGCTTTGCTGGATAGAGTAATCTTGATGTAGGTCCTTGCCTTTCTTTCGAGCCCCTTCTAGCCTATAAGGTTTCTTTTGAGAAATCAGCTGAGAGTCTTCTGGGAACTCCTTGGTAGGTAACTGTCTCCTTTTCTCTTGCTGCTTTTAAGATTCTCTATCTTTAACCTTTGGCATTTTAATTATGATGTATCTTGATGTGGTCCTGTTTGAGTCCAACTTCTTTGGGACTCTGTGCTTCTTGGACTTGTATGTCTATTTCCTTCACCAAATTAGGGGAGTTTTCTTTCATTATTTTTTCAAATAGGTTTTCGATGTCTTGCTCTTCCACTTCTCCTCTGGCACCCCTATGATTTGGATGTGGGTACATTTGGAGATATCCCAGAGGTTCCTTAGTCTATCTTCATTTTTTTGAATTATTTTTTCTTCTTGCTGTTCTGATTGAATGCTTTTTCCTTTCTTATGTTCCAAATCATTGACTTGATTCTTGGCTTCACCCCCTCCACTGTTGTCTCCTTGCAGATTTTTCTTTATTTTGTTTAGTATAACCTTCATTTCTGCTTTTTTATGCTGTTGCTGTACTCAGTTTTTTGAGCATCCTGATAAAGCAGTGTTTTGAACTCTGCATCTGATAGGTTGTTTGTCTCCATTTCATTTAGGTCTTTTTCTGGAATTTTGTTCTGTTCTTTCATTTGAGCCATATTTCTTTGTCTCCTCAATTTGCTAACCTCCCTGTGTTTGTTTCTGTGTATTATTAGGTAGAGCTGCTTTGACTCTCTCTTAGTAGCGTGGCCTGTTGTAGAGAAGTGTACCCTGTAAATTCTGTCAGGCAGAACCTTAGGTAATCCCAGGCCAGACAACCCATGTCACTGCTCTGTGGCTCTGTGTAGGGGAGGGTTCAGAGACGGGACAATGCTGTAATATTGCACAATATGTGTAAAGTCCTTAAACAGTGCTCAACTCAGAGTAAGTGCCTAATGACTAATGTTTTTGTTGGTAATTGATGTTGTTATCAGTGAAGTCTCAGGTAGCTCATTGGTACTCATCAGTGCCTGCCTCAAATTGTTGGTAATGTTTTTCATTGTACATTTCCAGGTCTCTTGCCTGTACTGTCTCCTGAGAGAGGGAGAGTGGAAGATACTGGGCCAGAAGAAAGACAGCCAACATTCTTCCCAGTGAAAGTCTTGCCCCACCCCTGCACCGGGCTTCCTTGTTGGGATTTCTCATCGCATGGATGACAGAGGGACTAAGGGTGTGAGCAGCTATTTAGGAAAGTTGGAAAAGGAGGAGTTGGGGAGAGGTGAGCTGTGGGCTCCACCACATAGGCTGCTGTTTGGACAGCAGCTTTGGCACCTGTTGTCTAGAAGACAAGAGAAAGGATGAGCATACCAGGAAAGCCAGCCCAGGCAGATTCTGAAGGCTGCACAGGGTGAGTGGTTCATTTGTCGAGATTTCCATGCCAGAGACAAGGGAAGGCAAGCATTCTTTGCCTTTGGGGGATCAACAAAGGGCGACTGTGTCTGCCTGGGGACAGAAGTCAGGAACTCTGAGCTCTGTTCTTGCCTGGTTACTAACAGGCTGTACAATCTTGGGTAAGTCACTAGTCCTCTCTGGGCCTGTTTTCTCATTTGTAAAATAAGAAATTGGCCAAGTCAGATTAAATAAAAGAGCTAGCATTTGTACAGTATTTGCCAGCTGTACTTTCCCAAATAGCATCTCATTTGGCCCTCAGGGCAGCCCTTGGTTAGAGGAATGCTTGTCACATTTTGTGGCTGAGGAAACTACAGTGCAATGGAATGAGTTATTCAATTGGTGCAAAGCAACGCTGATCCTAAAATCTTGGTCTCCTGGGGTCAGCTCTGGCCTCTGTGAACACATCATTCCCTGGAGCTCTGGACTCTGAAGATCCCAGTTCCTTGTCAGGACTTCATCTCCCTTGGTGCTGCCTTCTTTCCCCTCATACCCTCACTCCCTACCTAAGGCCAGCTGTTCCTCTTCTCCATCCCCTTCCCAGAGTTACCTTTCTCATTCCACAGGCTGACATACTAACATGTCTGAGAAGAGGGAGGCGAACACCAGATACCCCGTGTCCACCCTCCCTGGGTTAGCACTTGTATGCAGTTAATTTTCTAGAGATCTTTCTGCTGTGTGGAATGTCTTCCTATGGGGTCCCAAGAGGTGAAGAAAGTAGGGGTTGATTAACTCTCAGGGAAGCATTTCTTCAGGTGTGAGCCTGGACTACCCAGCATGGGTCATAAACCCCCAGGGTGTTGGTTAATTGTGCAGATTCTTGGGCCTCCCCCAAAAGTTGCATTTTAGCAAGCTCTCCCTGTTTCTGATAGGTACCTATCAGTACTGGTTTGGGAACCAATATTCTTTTTTATGTTTTATGGTTTTCGTTTTGTTTTTTTCTTTTTGGGGGGTGGCAAGGGACCACTACTCTTTGGTAGACAGCACCATTGGGCTGCAGAGGGTTGACAGATTTCTTAATAATGACTACCTTTATATTGCTGGAGTAAGCCTTTCCTGATGCAGGTTTATTATTATTTTTTAAAGTAGACTTTGGGTTCAGGTTGACTATATTTTAGTTTGAGTTTTGCATTTCTGTAAGTTAAATTTGTCTAGAATTTTCTCTTTTATTATTATTTTTGTATGCAATCTTCATTGGGATTGGGTGATTCTATCTTTGTAAAATAAATTGGAAATCTTACCATTATTTTCTACAGTCAGAGATGGGTTGATATTGGACTTATTCTTTGAAGATTAGATAAACCTCAGCTATAAAAACAAGCTGGGCCAGACATTATTTTAAGTCGCTGACATTTAACTGTATTTCCAATTTCTTAAATGATTATTGGTGGGTTCAGGTTGTTACTTCTTCAAATTAATTCATTTCTCCAATATCACTGAACATTTGCCCTTGATATTCTTATGTCTCTGTACCCCTCCATTTTGAGGGTTCATTGTCTTTATCAGTGATAATCTGTATTTTTCTTCACTTCTTTTTCTGTAATCATGATTTTTTATTTAGTCTTTTCAAAGAACCCATGTAGAAATATCTGTGAAACCGTCGTCATAATCGAAATAAATTAATCACTTGGACCATTTTTAAAGTTTTCTAGTTTTTTAATAATCTATTCCTTTATTTACATATTTTATTCTTTTTCTAGTTCCTTAGGTGGAAGTTAGCTCATTTATTTTTAGTTTTTATTTATAAATACAGTCAATCCTTTTTTGAATTAATTTTTCTGTATTGTTTAAGTAAGCTCCAACAAACAAAGCCATTTTTTATTTTAGGGAAAAAAGTGCTAGAAGAAAGCATGGGATAGTTAAAACATCATAATCCCCTAGTTGTGGTGACAACACCAGGAGCCTTTCCTTTGCTCACCCAGCCTGGGATCTGTCAGTCAGAGGGGAATAAAAACTCTTTCTAATTGTTTAGCCCAACGTGGCTTCTTTTCTGAATTTGCACTTCTTCATGCGCAATTGCACCAGTTCTGACAGAGGGAACTCCTAAGCTCTGGGTCCCTGGAGTTTATCTGCATCTGGGTCTGTCATTTATAAGCGATGTTCTTTTTTTAAAAATTTATTTATTTTATTTTTAGAGAGGGTTAGGGAGGGAGAAAGAGAGAGAGAAACATCAATGTGTGGTTGCCTCTCATGTGGCCCCCACTGGGGACCTGGCCTGCAACCCAGTCATGTGCCCCGACTGGGATTTGAACCGGTGACCCTTTGGTTCACAGCCCACACTCAGTCCACTGAGCTACGCCAGCGAGGTACTGTAAGCAATGTTCTTTTGGACAGAGAACAACCCTCTCGGGCTCTTTGTTTCATCACATGTAAAACTTCTCATTTTCATAGCTGAGAACATTCATGGCTGAAAGGCCTGGGCTTAAGACTTTGCCTTCCTTGAGCCTGTAAGGTTGGACCTCTCAAAGCTCAAGTAAACTGGGACCAGAAGTAGTGCATTTCGTAGTCTGGTATCCGAGCTAGACGGTGTGCTCTGACAAGTCCAGTCAATTCTTGTTTTTCATGTCAGTTAAAGTCACTGCAAACAGTGCAGAATTCTGAACCATTACTGCTAGGGAAATACAGGCTTTGGTTCTTGCTAACATCTGGGCACAAATTTTCATCCAACATCAATACATAACCTTGTTTTATGTTTAAAGACTCCTTTGAAAATATAAATCGTTAACTCGTTAACATAGAACTCACAGTCAACAGCACTAGAACTCATGCCTGAACGAAGCTTCTGTAACACGTGTTTTCTCCATAAAGTGCATCCCAGCCTTTTTGCACTTAAGAACAGAACACAGGTAGGATTTAGCACAACTCCATGGGGCTACTTTAAAGAGCAAAATCACCAGCAGAAAGTGCAAAAATGTGACACATGCAGTAAGTACTAAATAGATCCTGAAAAGGACACTCATTCACTGTCTCAGAGCTGAAACAAGGTGGCAGAACGTTGCCTTGTTTGACCTCAGCTGGGAAGGTGCGCACCAGAGACTCCAATTAATCTCTGCTCTGCCCATGTCCACAATGACCGCAAAAGCGCTGCAAGCATTGATTTGGGGGTTACAAATAAATTTTACCAAGTAGGGGAATTCACAAATACGGAATCTGCAACTAATGAGGATCAATTGTAACTAAATCATTTAAGGTTACACTAAACTCATGGGATATAGACAAAACCATTCTCTCAGAAGAAAATTTATAGCAACAGCATGCTATAAATCCTCACTTACTGCCTCATTTTGGTTTGCTGGGTCCTGATGTCCTCATTGCATCACTAACCTCTGTTCAGATCTCTGGATCGCTAGCTCCTCTGGGAGCGTTTTAGACAGCTGATACCCTTTGGGTATTGTAGAAGATGCCCTGGACCTGGAGAGTCAAGGCCTGAGGTCGAGTCCTGGCATGACTTGTACTAGAAGTGTTCAAGCAGAGGGTGGAGGCTCTAGGGTATGATGGGAAAAAAACTGGCCTTGGATTTGAGCTCTGTCTCTAACTTACTGAATAAATTTCTCTGAATTATTCAACTACTCTGAGCCTATTTCTTTGCTGTGAAATGTCGTAGTCCACCAGATTGTCACAGAGACCAAAGTAAGTCGTGGGTAGGAAGTATTTGGAAACAGTCCACAGTTGTGTCAATCTGAGTGAAAAGGTCATTGTCGTCATGTTAAGAGCACTCTGGGGGTGTGCCGTGCTATGACCTTATGCCTACAGTCTGGGGCTCATCTCACTGAAGCCCTATCATTCCAGAATCTAAAGAGGCACGAGCCTGGGCCAGTCGATGCCAGATACGATATATGGAAGGAAGAGACAGGTTCTTAAAGACACAGAGCAACCCTGTGGGGAGGCTCCTCTTCCATGGCCGAAGCTGACTCAGCCCCATGGGAGGCCCGGGTCCTGGTTAGAGGAAGGCAGAGGTCCCGAGACCACGAACGGGCTAGAGCGCCCCACCCATAAGCCTGTCTCCTTTGTCTCTCAGCACCATGAGTGCCAAGGAGGATGCCAAGTGGCTTCAGTGGGTGACACGCCAGTTTGAGACCATTGCGGGAGAAGACCGGCTGATCAACCTGCAAGAATTCAAAACAGCCCTGAATGTGAAAGAGGCAAGTGTCCACTCCAGAAGTGGGGACTCTGTATTTATAGAGGATGAGTGATCTGGTTCCCGGGACACCGTGCCTCACGAGGAGTGACAGTTTCCCTTGGGTTCTCTGGGTTTCTTCTGGACCAGAGGCCCCACTTCTAAGCAGAGCTGGAGGGTACTTCCACCCCCCTTGGCAGCCATGTATCATATGATCTTCAAAACAGCACATGAAGCTGGGAATCAGGATCTTGTCAAATACTAAGAAATACTATTGATTTGATCTCACAATGTCCACTAGCCTCATGGGTGGAGTTGATGTTGTGCTGTAAGCCTCCCTCCAGGAAATGAGCTTTCCGCACCGCCGCACCATTCTCAGTCCTCTGTCAGTTTTGTGGGTCCTCGGCCCATCTCCACAACAACCTGCATGCCTGAAAAACAGTGGTGACATTAGAGAAAAATAGCAGGAGTGAGCCTGCAAATGACAACTTCTCCCCAGTTGTCCTCTGGGCTGCCATCTGGTGGTGGCCTCTGTTCTTGATAAGGGCCAGCCCATGAGCATTTGAATGCCCCCTTTTTGACCGAGGGCACCTCCCTTGCTGGTACCTGGGATACATCAAAGAACTCTAAATGCTCTGCCTCCTTCTGTTGCAATTATGGAAAGGGAGAAGAAGACCTTCTGCCTAACAACACATTAGCATCATAATAGGCTGTAAAATGTTTTATGATGAAGGACATTTCAGGATGGTAGAGAGTGATAAAGGCATTACTCAGTGGACCCAGGGGGAAAGGAGTAGAGAGAGCCAAGGCAGACTTGACCATGCACAACTAACTGCATGCTTCATGCGAACTCATGGTTTCTTTAGGTCAGACACAAAAGCCCAGCAGGCTTCTCCCCCTGCCTTGAGGGAAACACCCAAGGCAGAGCATAGCTGAGACAGTGATCCAACCCATCTTCTTAATATCTGTCCAGTGCCTAACACCAGGCCTGGTAAGCAGGGGCTATGTAGGACATGATTGTTGAGTGACTGAATGAATGAACTGGCACTTAAGAATAAGCCTTAAATGTAGTCTGTAGGTAGCCTAAACACATAAAGGAGAAAACAAATGACATCTACTCTGTAAATCTTTCCTGGGTTCACTTATCCTTGATATACCCCAAAGGGGATGGAAAAGCCTGGGAGAGCCTGCAGGAGGACCCTATGTCTGACACTTTTCCCATGTTGAGTGAGGGGCCACCAGAGGTCTGGACTGCAAGGCTGATGGGAGGTGATGGCATGTAGGGATAGAGAGCCTACGCAAACGGCCAGGCCCAAGGGCCAGAGGGGGGGCCTGAGCCCCAGACATAAGTCCATCATTGCTCCAGGGCTCTGAATGACTCTTCCTCTGGAGCGCAAACTCGCGCTCAGGAGGCTGGAAGGGCCATGGACACTGCACCCTGGTGTGGCCTTGTGGGCAGATGACAACTAGAGCCCATCTGAGTCCCACCACCCCCTGATACACATGTACACACACACACACACACACACACACACGCACACACACACAATGAATGCAAAGCCCAGGCCCTGTGTCCATACTTGTGCTTGTCTCTACCATTCTTGGCCACAGTCCTTCTTTGCTGAGAGATTCTTCACCCTGTTTGACTTGGACGGAAGTGGCACCATCACCCTCCAGGAGCTGCAGGAAGGACTGACCCCGCTCATCCATGGCAACCCCATGGACAAACTCAAGTTCCTCTTCCAGGTGTACGACGTCGACGGTAAGGGCTATTTGTAGGGAAAAGGGGGACTCAGTGGAAGGGAGCAAAGGGAATCAGCCCGTCCCAGTGCTGTGACCAACACAGGGCAGCTTTCCTCAGGTGAGGCTGGTGTGTCTCCTCTCCCCATCTTTCTGCCTGGTCCCTGCTCCCCCTTATGGGGTGGGGGCGGCGAAGGGGAGACTCTGGCTCAGGAGAGAAATGCCCTTGATTCAATTCACTAGAAACTAGAGCTTTCCTTTGTCTTTTCCTGTGTTTGGAAAAAAAAAAAACTTTGTTGCTCTTTTCTTATAACAATAATTACACAAGCCTGTTGTGAACATTATAGACAATGCAAAATGGCTCGAAGAAGAACGTAAAACTTACCCACAACATTTTTCTATACTGTCCTCTAACTCATCACACACACGTACCACACACGCATTTCTTAAACAGAATGCGATTATACTATACAAGCTGCCTTCATCACTCAACAATATGCATATTTGTTCAAGAGAGACTATAAGGCTTTATAACATTTTTATTGTAGTAGATATACACAACATTAAATTTACCACCTTAACCGTTGTAAGTGTACAGTTCAACAGCATGAAGTACATTCATATTTTTGCCCAGCTGTCACCACCATCCATCTCCAGAACTTTCCGTTTTTCCAAACTGAAACTCGGGATTACATTTATCAGTCATGGTAGGGAAAGTTCTCACTCTGCATTATAAAAAGGACAGCCGGGAAATGAAATAAGATGGAAAATTTTAACAGATTGTTTAAAATATTTTCTTAAAGAGACTTCCTGCACAGCCAGTGATCCTGAATGGCCTCCTGGTCATTCATCTGGAAGCAATTCTTCACATAATTGATGAACGTGCCTTCCAATTTGGGAAGTGAACCACCTTTTTCTACACTTGCTTGCATTTTTGCTTTGATGTCTTCTATAGAACTAGGTCCTTTCAGTGTTTTTGCAGTTTTTTCCTGATTTTTGAAGGAGTCTTGACCTTTTGATCTTGGTGTGGATGGTTTTGCATCTTCTCCGTTCTAGTTTGATTTTTGTGCATTTTTTGCCTGGAGCATCTCATATAGATTCCTTTACTGGAGGTTTTTTGTCAGCTTCCTCATCCTCAAAATCATCATCATCTTCTTCAACATCATTGTCTTCACCATCTTCTTCAGCAGCAAGTTTCACTTTTTTCTGTGGAAGCTTGCTACCCTTTCCAGGGACAAAACGCTTCCCAGACAGACTTACAAGTTTCACGTCCTCCTCCTCTTCCTCTTCTCGCTCTGCATCTTCCTCCGCAGCTCTCTGCTAAGTGCTGTCTGCTAACATACACAGGCCCTGAACCACACTTCGACCATGACCACAGGTGGCGTTATTGCAAAGTCACCAAGGGAAACCATGGGCTGTATAGGCTTTTCAAAGTTACCAGTGTTACTTTCATTGGACTGCCTTCACGATTTGTGGCCTCTGCTTCAACAATGCGCAATACATGCCTTGCACCAGCCCCTAAACTGACTGTTTGTAAAGATAATTGGTGCTCATTTTCATCAGTATCCACCTTCAAGTGATAATCTTTGTCAGCTTTGAGTTCACAACCGGAAGGACAGCTCTGGGGCCTCAGAGGGCTCAAGTCCAAGTCCATGTCCATCACATCTTCCGTGGGGTGGCAGCATGCACTTAGGTGGGAGAGAAGGCAGACAGAGAGAAACAACTTCTGTTCTTCAGAACAGACATGAGGGATGGAATCACACCCTATTTTCTGGTGGGTTTTTTTTTTTTTTTTTGATACTAGCCATCCTAGTAGGTATGAAGTGGTAACTCAATGTAGTTACAGCGTCAGTTTAGTGGTCATGTCATATTTCACTGTGCATATCGGGTCCTATATTCCATATGGCATGGTGTGGTAGTAAAGATCTCTGACCCTGAGGCCAGGTTACTTAGGTTCAAATCCCAGGTCCACTTGTTACATATGCATGAGGTTGACCTGAGGTTTAAATTAGTTAACTTATCTAAACTCAGAACAGTGTCTAGCACAGGGTACTCTCTTTATAGGTGTCGGCTGTCCCTTATTATTATTTACTGAAGCCCTATTACCAAAACGGAGAATTCCACTCTACATCATAAATGACACTGCAGTACACATCCTGGTTTTTCTGTCTTCAGTGACTTTGTAGCTTACAGGGTTTCTGAAGGCCTGGAATCATCAGGACAAAGGGGGCTGAAATGGGAAAGAGGCATCCAATGAGACTGGAATGGTGAGTGAGGCCAGACTATGCTGGCCCCGGAAGCCGTGGTTTGAAGTCTCAGTACAATGAGCAATGGGGAGCCATTGGCGAGTGTTGAGCAGGGGACTCACAGGGCTGAATTTCCATCCTAAGAAGCTCAGCCTACCTGCAGACTTGCAAGTGGGCAAGGCCCTCTGGCCTGTGGGGTTTCTTTCACTCCCATTCCCACCTGACTCAATCTAGCCACACCTCATTCCTGGAACGTACTCCCCCAAGTGACCTGCCTGCCCACTCTGTGGGCAGTTAACCGTGCTGCTTCCTGGGATCCTCCTCAGACCCCACTGCAGTCATCATGGGACCCTCTTCACTGACTGCTTTCTGACCACCAAGCTCTGCTCATATGTGGGATTTTTGACGACCTCAGATGGAAAGATTGGCCTGTAACAGGAGGAAGCAATGCACTTCTCCTCTTGCAGATGAGGTGGGGAGGAAGACAGGGCAGGGAAGGTGTAAGGAGGGTTGCAGTTTTACAGTAAGATCTAGAGGGCATTCCCTTTCAATGGCTCCCATGTTCAGTGAGAGCCAGGGAGGGGGTTGATTGGATGGGCGTGGAGGTGAGAAGTGGTCCTTGTGACACCAGGAGTGACCTCACCAGAGGAGCAGGAAAGGACTGCTGGGCAAGTTGCAGATCTTGCTGTGGCCAGGTATAAAACAATTCCTGCCCTCTTGGGTGATTTTCTTGAGCAATGTCCACTTCGCTGCCCTGGTGCAGGAAAGGAGAAAACAGATGGTTGTATTCACCCAGGGATGGGATGTTTTAGGGTCAGTGGAGTAGAAGAACAGATGAGTAAGGAAGAAGAATGTGTACATGGTAATAATTGTGAAGGAGGACTCTGGATTTGCACATGGCCAAGGAGAGAATGGAGCTGGACAGATGAGAGGGTGTGAAGGGGGTTAGGGGAGGGACTGGAGCTCTGGATGCGGTCTGAAACCTGTTGCATGGATGCTCTTGACTAGGAAAGCTGAGTGTGGTGGAGAAGGATGTTAGACTCAGCCCTGTAACACGATGACAGACTTCTGCTTTGGCCCAAATGATGATCACAAAGCTGATAAGACTTTTCATTTATGTGAAGCTACCTCCTTTTAGATACTGTGTTAAGTACTTTATAATTAAATCACTCATCTTTGGACATAATTAATTCTGAAAGGGAGGTTTTGTTACCCCTCCCCCCCTTTCAAGATGAGCAAAATAATGCTCACTCCTCTGAAGGACTTACAGCTCACCATTGCACGGGTAGGACGGCAGAAGCATGTTGCTGCATGTGTGTCTATATCGAAAGCCAGCCAACAAATCAGTAATCAAGGGGCCTGCTGTTTTTGAAGAATAAAAATATATATGGAAAAACTGCCCCAAATCTCATCTTAGTTGATAGTTTTGGCTTCTTTTCACATCACTTCACTCATGTTTGCATAAGGCCACATGCTGTACTTGGGTACCCAGCCATGGCCTCTCAGGACACACGGATGAGCAGAGCCTGCCACAAGTTGGGTAACGACAGGGCCGTCACCCCTCACCATCACCTCATACAATTTGCCTCTGGAGAGCTGAGACTCTGGGCACATGGCTCCTCATAGACCAAGCAAGCAAGTGTATCTTTTGTACGGCTGACCCTGGACCTTGAGTGGCACTTAAAGAGAAGGCCGCAGATCCTGCAGCCAGGCACGCATCAAGGCCCAAGAGTCTCCATGCTTGGGGAGGGGTTTATTCTGTTGAGCTTGACAATAGGAAGCCATGCAGGGTTGTGAGCTGAGGTTGACACATGTCCTTTGTTTGTCTGGTCTATACCCAGAAAGCGGATTGGTCTGCCTGCCTGAGTGGATGGACAGGAAAAGGTCACCACTCTATGCAATGACTGAGCAGGCAGGGGTGTCTGCAGGTCAGAGTGGGGTCCCAGAGCAGGCCCCCCCTTGGCTTCATCCTCTCTTGAGACAGGCAATGGCTCCATCGATGCGGACGAGCTGCGCACGGTTCTCCAGTCGTGCCTGCAGGAGAGCTCCATCTCCCTGCCGGATGAGAAGCTAGATCAGCTAATGCTAGCGCTCTTCAAGTCTGCGGACAAGGACTGCAGCGGCGACATCACCTTCGAGGAACTCCGAGATGAGCTGCAGCGCTTTCCCGGGGTCATGGAGAACCTGACTATCAGGTAAGACCCCGTCTCTGGCACAGGCACTTTTCACTCCAAGTGTGAAGAATGGCCTGAACTCCCCAGCGATCCCACCTATCCCTGCCTAGCCCCACCCCAAATCAGTCAGGCCCAGCTTAGCCCCACAGAGACCAGCCTTACTCTTGCTCACTCTAGCCCCCCTCACTCCGCCTCAGATCAACCCCAACCCGCCCCACCCCGCCCTAATCCAACCCAACCTAGTCTTGCCCACTTTTCCTCAGAGGACAGCTGTATTCATCCCTCCGTTTTCTACTGCCTCTTCAGAATCAACCCACAGTGTTAAGCATCTGCTCTGTGCTGGACATTTTACAATGATAGCAGTGCATTTTATAGCACTGGTATTCTTGTAAAAGGAAATTAAATTTACAAAAGGAAATTAAAGTTATTTCACCTGAAGTAACGTACCTACTAGGATCACACAAGTAATTAGCAAAGGAGTCATTTACTCAACCGGGTTGAGCAGCTGCGGTGCACCATGCGCTGTTCTGAATAAGGGCATTGCCCCGCTGGGGCTGCATTCCAGAGAGAGAGACACATCATTTATACCAATAAACAGATACATAAAGTAGAGAAGTACAAATGTAAAAAGGGCTGTGGAGAAATAATGGAAATAGGATGTAACAGACCCAGGTTTCTCCCAAGCTCTGAATAGTGCCAGTTTTGTAGTTTATTCTTTTTGTGTATTACTAGCTTTCTTGTGGGTTATTTAACACAGCACATTTCAGATTCTTTCATCCTCTTCAATTCCTGGTTTTTGTTTTTGTTTTCAATTGGGAAGTAAGGAGAGATAATAAAAATAGTCACAGATGTGGCATCAGACAGACCGAAGTTCCAACCCAGCTCCACCTAACTGTGTGATTGCAAACAAGTCTCTTTTCCTCTGTTTCCTGCTGTAAACGGAGTCTGGCCTGCTTGCCACAAGGCTCCGGGGAGTTGGTGGGCT
>PVJI01020390.1:0-28859 GCA_004026765.1 Micronycteris hirsuta | reverse complement strand
AGGAGGTTTTCATCTCAGCTGCTGCAAGGAGCCAATGAAGGGCTTTCAGCGAGGCACTGATGTGCTGAGGGGTGTTTCTGCTGGTTTTCCCAGAGGCAGACCTTGAGACACGGATTTGTGGCCAGCTAGTTTATGTGGGAGGTGGTTCCAGAAAATACGAGCAGGGGAGTGGGGAATTGAGTCAGGGAAGGGAGTCAGCCGAGAGAGCGTGTGTCGTCAGGCGTCACCTCTGTGGGTACTAGAGCTTAACTCAGCTGGAGAGCTCTGGGGGCCAGCACAGAATTTCCTTCAGAGTTATTGCCCTCAAGGAGGGGGGAGCTGGGGTATTTATAGACCACCTCCACTGGCCACTGAAGACCGTTCTGGGCTGGGCAGGGCACGGACACTTGCCCAGCACTGCGGCCTTCCAGTGGGGCAGACAGAGTGGGCCGCAGTGCAAGGCCTTCAGACAGAGATGCAGGGGCTGGCTCAGCATGGGCGCCCCGGGGACAGGGGCAGGGTGTTGGCGCCGCTGTGGTTATGAGGTGGAGGGACAGGGAGGGGCAGACAGGTGCCTGGAGGTCAGCGTGGAGGCAACAGGAAGGCTTATCCAGGCAATGGATGGTAGCAGCCTGGGCTGGAGAAGCTGCGGTTATGGGCAGAAGGGGACATGTCAGGCTGCAGAGCTGGCCGACCTTGGTGACAGATATGGGGGAACGAGGAGCGCTAGAGGACTCAAAGCCTGCCAGAGCCACGGGGGCCCCTGCGCCTCCCCAGCCGCTCCCTTGTCTCTGCACTGCTGCTCCTCCCGCAGGTCCTCCTCTGCTCACACGATCTGAGACACTGACACAGGCCCCGTGCAGCTGGGGGCCCTAGCCCAGGGCCTGTGGAGCATGTGTGAAGGGAGGTGAAGGTGCCGTGGCAACCGCTTAAAAACACGAACCGGGAGCCGTCAGTGCCAGCCCCAGTCTTGGAAGAGGTCACTAGGATTGTGTGTGTGTGTGTGTGTGTGTGTGTGTGTGTGTGTGTGTGTGAATGTGACAATGAGGGAAGAGCAATCCAGCCAAGCCCCGACCCTGAATGTCCCCCTGCTCCCTGGGTCTTCCATCACGCCCACATCTGTGTCCCGTCTGGCCTCCCGGGAACAGATGCTCCGTATGGCTGGTTCACTGGCCCCCAGACCAGCTCGCAGCAGGTCCACAGAACGGGGAACTGGGAATGGTCCCTGCTCTTCTGGGCTTCACGTCTGGGGAGGGAGGCGGAGGGAGGCGCCAGGGACAGTCGATGGGTGATTCTAACGACAAGGGCCCCAGGTGGGTGGGAGGGTGGTTGGAAAAGGGGGTGGGGTGCTGCCGCAGGGAGGGGAAGGGGATGGGACGGCGTCACCGACCAGGGTCTGTAGTTGCCAGCACTGGGACCCACGGCCGGATGAAATGAGTAGAAAAAGAAAGCAGTGACCCACGGGGGGTGGTGTGAGGATGCCCGGCTCCCTCATTCCCAGCTGCGGTGACTCTGAGGTCCGAGTTCCTCACTGGCTCTGGCTGCCCGCAGCAGTGACTCGCCTGCTAATGCACATTTTAGGGCCACTGTCCCTTCCCTGGCTGCTTCTCCTCCCCACTACTGGAGCTTCCTGGGACCGCCTCCCACGTAAATGCACTCAGACCCTGACTCTTTTGGGGGGCCCCATACCCGGACAGGTGCCTCTAGCGGCAGACCCGGCCGTGTGTGCTTCCCTAGTCACAGGAGAGGTCAGAGGGGCAGGAATCCGGCATTCGCAGCTCCTGGGTGGGAGGAGTACGTGCTCTGGTCCCACCAGCACTCCCCGGCGAGGCGTCACCAGGGTCCCAATGGGAAGCTGTCTCCGTCTGTTTGAGCTGCTGTAACAGAATCCCACAGACTGGGTGGCTTTTCAAGAACAGACATTTATTTCTCACGGTTCCGGAGGCCGGACGACCACGACCGAGGTGCCAGCAGACTCAGTGGGCCTACTCCCTGTTCATAGATGGTGCCCTCTCCCTGTGCCTCACGTGGCGCACAGGGCAAGGGGTCTCGCTGGGGCCTCTTTTGTAAGGGCAGTGATCCCATGTAATCTGCTGCTGGAGGATCTTCAAATGATAATAATTGGGGGGGGTTGTTTATACAGGGCCTATTTACAGAGGCGTAGGGGTGGTGGGGAGGCAGGAGGGACAGGGCTGGGACTCGGGCTTCATGGCTGTGGAGCGGTTCCCACCCCGAGGTCTGAAGGCGTGAGGCGAGGGGCGGCGGCTGGAATCCAGTGAGGGAGAGAGCCAAGCAGAGACTCCCGGAGAGGCGGAGGGACAGCCACTCCAAGGCCACCTCACTGAGAGACACTGAGGGGAGAAAATGCCGATGTCATCTCCCTCTGCTCCCTATCTCTTGCCCAGTGTCAGACAGGCTGGGACAGGGCAGCCCCTGGCGGAGCAGGGAAGAGCAGGGCGCAGACAAGACCCGGAGGGCAAGTGGAAGAGATCTGGTAAAGTGGGGCATTTCCCAGCAAATGAGGGGCCTCAGGTGTGACAAACTGTCTCAATGTCCATGTGGGGTGGACACAAAGATGTCATGTTGAGTTTTGAGTTCGGGCTGAGGGCTCCAAGCGGCCCCTCGACAGGAGCGGGCCCTTCCTTCCCCTTGGTCATTTCTCTCCGGCTCCCCCGAGAGCCGGCCTTCCTGAGTTCTCTGGGCCCTTCCAGAGCTGCGCTTGGCCGGGAGCCCAGGCCTCGGGGAGACCAGGCGCTGCCACTAACTGTGTGACCACAGTTCAATCCCTTCTCCTTCAGGGCCTTTTCCTAATGGGAATACCAGAGGGTTAGCCAGGCGACCTTTCAGGATGCTTTCATAGCACTGACCTCCTAGAAAAGCTCCCAGCGCCCTGGGAAGGGAATAAAACAAAGACTGTCCTTTGGGGGAAACCAAGGCTCAGGGAGCAGAGGGACTTGGTGGGGGTCACTGACCCTGTGGGAACTTCCCCGAGCCAGGCCGCCCTGCCCCTGGTCTCCCTCGGGTGGCAGGGGGAGAGGACGGCGATAGCTCCCACCCGTGTTCATTTCCAGTTAGCGCTGCGGCTGGCGTGAATTTTCACGATTTCTCCTCTGCCCCGTGTGTGCGTGGCTGTGAACGGAAACGTGTTAAGAGCGGTGGTTTTAAGCTGGCTTTCAAAGCTCGCCAGTCCCTCCCGCCTCACTGCAGGGTTCAGGGTCGGTGTCACTTTGGGACTTTGGACCCGAGGGTCCACAAAAAGGTCAACGGGCTCAACTTACAGGGAGTTTCAGAGAGTCGGCAGGACCGCGCTGCCGCCCCGAGCCCCTCTGACCACGCCCCCGCCCCGCCCCGCCCCGCCCCGCCCCGCCCCGCCCGCAGGGCCCAAACCCGGCGCGCCCAGGCGGCTGCGCTGAATCCTGCCGCCCGGTTCTGAGGCCTGTGTCCCAGGCACAGGAAACCGAGAGCTTTCATTCGCTATCAGACCCCGCGAGGCTCTGGCGTTTCCTTCACACCAAGGCCAGGAAAACCTCCGATACCACCTTCTTCGCTCAGCCCGTCAAATAGGTTCTGCTCAAGTCAGAGTTCCCAAACTGCCTGCCCCGGATCAGTGATGGCCTGCAAAAGACAGCCCCCGAGATGAGACACGTGCCCTGCCGTTCCCCACGGTCCTCACCGCCCCTGTTGTCTCCCAGGGGGAGCCGCATGTCTGTTGCCACTTGTCACCCAGTCTATGCTGCTGTTTCTCAAGTCAGAGACCTATGTGGAAAGTAAAATATTTTGGGTCCTCACATTTTCGACTAAAGTGACGCCGGGGGAGCCCCTGTCCCTCTGTATGGGGTGGTTGCTAGAGCAGAAGCTCAGCTCCAGGGCTGTGTTTGTCCCCACGCTGTCCTCTGCCACAACTACTACCATCATAGTTGTCATCCTGCCACGTTTATTGGTCCTCTGGCAGGTTGTGTGCACAGTGAGACAGGCCATGACAGCCCTGGGAGGCGGAGGAGGTGGGCAAGAAGACAGTGGACAGCGCGCTGGGACAGAGGGGCTGGGTCTAACAATGAGCGGCTCTCCGTGTCCCGAAGAGCTGAGAGGGAAGCCCTTCACTGACACCAAGCAGCCCGGCGGGGACGGCCTCCTGGCCTGCGCAGTGCCTGACCCGAGCCCGCGTGGCCGTGACTGCAGGGCCTGGCCCAGCCACAGCTCCTTTCCTGGGCTCCAGGACATCGGAGAGCCAAGGCCGTTTGGACAGGGAGACCCAGGGCTGCCTATAAATTCAGCCGCCTCGCTGAAGAAACAAGGCCTCCGGGGGCCGTCTCTCTAGTGGGGGTGTGACGATAGACAGGCCCTGGCTCCCTGGGTGGGGGCACCCTCAGTTCAGGCCCCCGGGTCCCCCAGGCTCCCTGTTGTCACCACACCGCTCCACTCCGGTTTCCGGGGGGCTCCCCCAGAAGTGGGTGGGGAGCGTAGTCCAGGCAGGTCCCCCCTGTCAGGTGAGGCAGGCATGTGACGTTGTAGAAGAACTCCAGCCTGCCATGTTGCAGGGCACACTTCTCCTTTCGAGAGCCAGACTGTACGGTCCTGTCGCAGGTGCCGAGAAGGTCATCGTCCCAGCCGTTGTCTGCGTCCCAGACCTGCACCCTCAGGGGCCCCCCTGTGGCCAGGAGCACGTCCCCGAAGTCCAGCCGTGTCCTCCACTGGGGGTTGTTGTTGTTCCACACTGTGTCGGTCCTCAGCTCCTGGCCTCCAAAGAAAACCTTCACATAGGCGTCCGTGGCAGTAAATGTGTCTCCCCACAGACCTGTCGCCTGGAAGTCCCTAACCTCTAGCCGGGCCAGGCCCCTGTGCCGGGGACAGCAGCCCTGGCTGGTGACCGCCGAGCCATGGCACACACACTGGCAGGGGTCGTGGGGGCTCTTCTGCTGACCCGGGGGGCAGGGCCGGCTGCAGTTCTGCCAGCGGGCCCTGTGTGTCACATACTGGCTGACGAACTGCCGCAGCGCCTCCCGCCGTGGGTCCTGTCTCTCCAAGAGCACATGCAGGGGCTCCAGGGTGTAGTCCACCAGGCCGGGGCTGTCCTTCAGGGAGGTCACCCAGGCTGTGAATTGCTCGGGCCCAGCGTGGTTCCCGAACAGCAGGTCAGGCATGGAGCTGTGGTGGCCGCCTTCGACCTCCAAATTGCGTTCTCGGTAGGCCTGGTGGAAGGACGTTGTCATCTTGCTCTGCTTCTTCTTCTCCTCACAGGCCTTGGCTTCCGCTGAGGAGCTGGCATGGCCGCTTATGCTGACCTCGGCCTCAACAGACAGGCAGTCCCCCACCCCGTCGGCCGTGAGCCCGTCCAGGGTCAGCTCGCAGGTGTGCAGGGCGGTGATGGCAGAGATCCTGCCACCCAGCTCCGTGGAGCGGATGAAGTGGGTGCCGTAGTTGGAGACGAACCTGAGGTAGTCGGGCTCGGTGGAGGCATTGAAGTCGGGGGGCAGGTCCCTGAGGGCCCTCTTGAAATCGGGGTGGAGTGGTGGAGAGTGCACCAGGTGGGAACTGCGGGTGGGGGGAGAAAACGTCAGCTGGGCCCAGCGGCGGGGAGTCTCTGCCTCAGTCCTAAGTCCCTCGAGGTTGCCCAAGGTCATCTGTAAGTGGCAGAACTAGGACCTGGACCCAGGAAACCCCCTCTGTCTCTAGCCCTTCAGAGACCAAGCTACTTTGTAGAGCCATTTTCGCTTTTCCTTTTCAAAATAAAGATTTGTCTTTCCTTTTTGTTTTCTAATGATAAAAGCAATGATACTGCACTGATGGTAACCCTTTAGCTTTGGACCCCAGTCCGGTGGCCTTTGTTTGTCCCCTCAATTGGGCCCCATATGCCTGGGCTCCTGACGGTCCTGGCCACGCAGGCAGGAGGTGCCTTGTCTCACTGTGGGGGACACATCGCCTCCCAGTGTGACAAGGCAGGGCAGGTGACTCGGGGTTGCCCTTGGAGACCATGCATTTCTCAGGTGCGGGGCCTAGGTCCCTGAGGGCTGGGGCTGTGACCCCTCTTGCTCAGCACTGTCGTCCCAATTCCCAGCACAGAGCTTGACATGGTAGGCATGACTGGATGGAAGGAGGCCCGGGGCTGGGAGGGACCCAGCCAGGTCTCCTGCCCACAGAAGGTTGGCAATGCCCAGGAAAGAGGGGTTGGCGCTCAGTCGGCCTGAAGACACCGTGTTGGGACTCTCGGCACAGCCTTGCCTCCTGTCTACCTGTTTCCTCCCTGGGCTCTTCCCAACCAGGGCCGCAGGGCACTGGGCCCCCGGGAGTGTGAGAACCTGGGCTGTGGTTTCCTCTGGGTGGAAGCAGCCTCAAGTCCCCACTCTGCTATTGCAGGGCTCCCAGACCACCCAGAATTTCCTACACCTTTTTCAAGCCCCCTCTGTCACCCTCCCCTGCAACGCTGACCTGTAGAGGCGACACTCCACTGAGTCGGTGCTGAAGCTGTACTTGTCCTTTAGGCTTTTCTGGGCCGCAAAATTGGCCTCCTTGGAATGTGAGCCGGCCAGTGCTACGCGAGCACTGGAGCTGGGCTTGGGGTTTACTTCCAGTCCTGCCCGCCAGTCATTTTGGATGCTGGCAGCCGCATCCTTGGCCACATCCTCTATGGAGCTGGTCTGGACCTTGGCCACGCGGCGCTGGCAGGCCGCGCTGTAGGCGCGCCAGTTAGTGAGAGCCAGGGGCAGGCGCTGGACGGCGTTCTGCAGGTCGTTGCGGCAGAGGGTGCAGGTGCCGTCAGGCCGTAGGAAGCGCTGCGTGTCCACCAGGAAGGAGTGTGAGTGGCGGAGGCTGGTCACATCCACGCCCTCCCCTGCCAGCCACGCGCCAGGCACGAACTTGCGATTGCGCCGGCACTCGGATCGTGCGGCAGTGTAGCAGGGGGCAGGGGCAGGCGTGGGCAGCAGCAGGAGCAGGATGCCCAAGAGGAGCACACGGGTGGCCATGGAGCTGTGGAGACAGGGGCTGTTTGGGTTCCAGGAAGCTGAGGGTGCAGAGGCATGGAGAATGGCTGACCCTTCCACGCGACTGCAGGCGATCAGGGCACAGACAATGGGGAAGGAATGAGGTATCCTTAAGTCACCGAATGCCAGAGCTGGAGTGGCCTTTACAAACCTGGTGGCCTCCCGTGTTGTACAGATGGGCCCAGAGAGGAGGTCACAGAGCTAGAAGGAGCCCCTTGCTAGGATTTCACTATTTAAGGCTTATTTGGGATCCAGATTGATGGCTCTGTCCCCACGGTGGCTGTTGGTGGGGAGGGGCTCTGTGAGAACAGGAGGGAAACAGCCAGTAGCTGTAGCAGAGTTTGGAATGGACCTGGGAACTCTGGAGAAGACTAGATTCTGGGGAAGTGCCATTCTGGGCCCTAGAATAACATTCTGCCTCCCTCATTCTCTCTGTTTCCCACTAAGTCTTTAAATGGAAAAGAAATGAGATTGCGCATCACCATTGTTCTCCCGTTTTCCCTTTGGGGCCCCCTCTCTGAGCCTCGTGGAAGATCATCAGCCTAAAGTCTAGAATAAAAGCTGTCCATAGGCTATGCCCGTAGGTCCTGTGTGGGGAGGGGCCTTTAAGTGTGCTCTCCAGAGCTCCTGATGCTCATGTCTCCTTGTTGGCTCCACGCTCTGTGGAACTGTGGCGTGGCTGCCAGATAGCTTTTGCTCGCTCTCAGACAGCGATTAGTTAGAAGGTTCTTCCTCATTTTGAAGTGGCCCTGGGGTCTCACCTGGGTCTGCTCACGATCTGGAATCTCCTGTCTCTACCTCTGCGCACACTGAGCTCCTGGGAGGCCCCCCTCTGGCACCTGCCGGAGCCAGCAGCTTCTCTGAGACGCGGGCACTACGGAGGGCAGGGACTTCCCCCGCATTCTAGCGGGCTTGCTGCGCTGCACCCAAAGGACTGGCTTGACTGGTGGAGCTTCAGGCAGCATGGCAGTGCCAGGGCGGAAAGTGGGTTAAAGGGAGTCTTCCGAAGGCCCTCCGATTATCCCATTCAGGAGGCCAGGACGGTTCTTATCCTTAATCTGAGGAACTCAGTCTCCATCTTGGCCCTCATCCTATTATCTCCCAGGAAGTCTGTTTCCAGCTTTCTTAGAACTGTCAACATTTAAGGGGTCTCAGAGCTATGTATTCTAACCTCCTAATTTTATGTATGCGCAAACTGAGGCCCAGAGCCAGTGCAAGGCCGCCCAGTGAGTGCGGTGACAAGTGCTGTCTGGAGCCCCAGTCTCTTGTCTGACAGCACTTCCTGCTCCACCGTGCTCTTCCTCCTAAGGAGCAGCCCCACTCCCAGGCCGCTCTGTCCCCACCCGGGGACGCCCAGGCTCCCCGGCCCCCTGCTGCCCCCGTACCTGGGGTCCTGTGTTGAGTCGCTCCCACACAGACACTGCCCCTCTTCACGGGAGGCTCCTGAAGTGGCGGTGTCAGCCTTCCAGGCAGGCTCACCGTGCTGCTCATCGCCAGGCCCTGCTCATATCGCCTCCACTTCCTGCCCTGCCCCGGCTGTGGTCACAGGTCCCTCTCACTCTCCGCCCTCCCACCAGCACCCACCCTGTCCTCGCCTTCTCACCCGGCCCTGCTGACGGCCCTCAGAAAGCAAACTGTGAAGGCCGGAGCCCTGGACTGGGCTTGGGCCAGCTCGGTTGTGTACTGGCTGTGTGGCCCCGCAAGACTCTTTAGCCTCTTGGTGCCTCAGTTTTCTCAGCTCCGAATGAGAATAGCAATAGTGTAGACACCACAGGTTGTGAAGATTTGGGGGTTACTATGTGTGTGAAGTGCTCAGAACGGTGCCCGGCCCTCAGCCTGCATTGCCACGTGCGACCATTCCCTCCTTCCTGAGCAGCATGTCCGTGTCTGGAGAACAAACATTGTTCAGGCCTCCTTGCCCACTTCCTGCCCCCACCTCCACCCCAGCCCCGCCCAGGTTCTGAGCCCCAAAGACAAACCCCAGCACGGGGTCTCCTGGCTCTATCTTTGTGAGCGAACCCGTGTGCACACTGGTCCCAGCCCCCTCCCCAGCCTTGGCCTGCGGGTGCAGCCACAGGGTGAGTGGGTAGAAATCTGTGGGACCCTGCTGGGGAGAGAGATTTTGGTGGCCCAGGGTCATCTTCACTGAGGTCACGGTGGGTAACGTTTCCACGGGTTGATTGACTCACAGGACCATTTCTGGGGGGCAAAGTCATGCTGATCTGAGGTGGGGACAGCTGGTAAAGTGGGGAACTATTGTCACAGCCTTACCCTCCAACCACACCAGCGATGGGAACGACAGCCACAGACCCCAGACAGTATGTGACACCGTGAGGTAGTTCACACCTTGAGTTCGTGTCCCCATTGCGTTCCCTGCTGTTACGGGAAGAGGGACTTACACTGCCTTCCCGGCCCTGATCCGTCTCCCCCACGGGCCCCCGCCCCCTCCCAGAAACTGCGGCCTCCTGACCCCCTTCTGGTTCGACCCAGGGCCTGACTCAGACGCCCGGGCAGTGAGGAGTGCGGTTCTGACTGCTCGGCGGAAGGCCAGTGCGAGGGGCATGGTGATTCCGCGAAATACCCGTAGGCAGAGCGAGGCGAGGTGGAGGGGACAGGTTCCAGTCTCAGCTGAGCTGAGCACTTGCTGCGTGGCTCTGGTGTCAGAGTTCTAAGTCTTTCCCCGACAGTTCCCTCGTCTCTGGAGTCAAAGGGAGGACCTTAGGATTTCTAAGAACCCTTGGACTCTGAATGCTGAAGAGTGCCTTCAGCAGGTGTTCGCGTGGTGTGTGGAGCAGCTCACATGCACACGCTGGTGGGGACCCCGCTGGAGAGCGGGGCGGGGGGCACCCAGCTGGCAGCCGCTGGTCTCGGCCTGTGCCACGGAGAAGCCGGGCACTGGATCTGTGCTTGAAGCACAGGTTTTCCTCGGAGATGTAAGTTTCAATGGCCAGCTCCCATCTATATGGTTTATTAACAAATTTACTGAAATATAACTCACGAGTGTATTGTACAATTCAGTGGGTTTTCATGTCCTCACAGAGCTGTGCACCCGGCGCCACAGTCCGGCTTAGATCATTTTCGCCTCTCCTCCTTTCCCCACGCTGACCCACTTCTGTCTCTGCGGGCTCCTATTTCGGACATTGCGTGTTCATCGGAGTACGTAAGATGTGAACTTTTGTGTCTGGCTTATTCGACATAATATTTTCAAGGTTTATCCAGTTACAGCATCTGTCAATACTTTATTCCTTTTCACGACTGGATGACACGCAATTGTATGAATGTACCTCTCTGTTTATCCATTTCTCGGTTACGGACGTTCTAGCTGTTTTCACTTTCTGGCTATTAAGAGCGGTGCTGCCATGAACATTGTGCACAGGTTTGTGTGCACAGCAGGGCCGGGTGGTAGGTGCGGGGGAGTGGAACTGCTGGCTCAGAGGGTCGCCGTTTAAGGAACTGCTGTGCTGCGTGGCTGCACCGTTTTGCGTCCCTACCAGCAGTGTGTGAGGTTACGCTTCCCCCACATCCTTGATCCCACCCGATGTTTTGGTGATTGACGTCCCTGTGTATGTGAAATTGTAGCTCGCTGTGGTTTTGATCTGAACTTCCCCAGGGGCTAATGATGTTGAGCATCTTTTCAATTGTTCATTGGTCATTTGTATATATTCTTTGAAGAAATGTCTATTCGAGTCCTTTGCCCATTTTGAATTGGGTTGTCTTTTACTTGTTGATTTATAATAGTTCTTTATATGTTTTAGATTCTAGACCCTTGTCAGATATATCATTGCAAATATTTTCTCCTATTCTGTGAGTTCTTTTCACTCTCTTGATGGGATCCTTTGAGGCACAAAAGTTTTTAATTTCGATAAAGTCCAGTTAACCTATTTTTTCCTTTGTTGCTTTTACTTTTAATGTCATATCCAAGAAGTTCTTATCTAACCCAAGGTCATGAAGATTTACTCCTGTAATTTCTTCAAAGAGTCTTGTAGTTTTAATTCTTACATTAGGTCCATGGTCCACTTGAAGTTTATTTTTGTGTCTGGAAAGGAGTCCAACTTAATTATTTTTCATTTTAATATTTTTATGTACACACACACACACACACACTCTTAAGGTTACAGACTATTTACCCTTCACAGAAAAGCTCCCTGGACACTCTACACAGAAGGCACAGGAAGATACTGATCGGGACCGCGGCTACTTACACACTCCATATCTAATTCATAAATAACAGACGCGAACTGTAATCGAAAAAGCCCGTCAACAAAACAAGTGTTCAGAGTGTGATTATCGTGCGTGTCTGAGATCCAAACGGCACTCGCGGTGTGTTCCCTCCCCGCTGCAGTCACTCGCTGTTCCCTCTTCCCTGCAGGTCTGTGCGGCTTCGGGCTTCTTCCCCTCCCTCCGAACGACTCGCCCAGGGTTGTGCTCACGCTTTCGCCTTGAGTCTCACAGACGGGTTGAGGAGTTTTTTCGCTTTTTCCATTTTGTGGCAGAGTTTTTAGAAGTTTAAGACTCAGTTTTTGTAGTTGAGGAGATTTTTAACTGCTGCGTTCATGTCTTCAATAGTTAGAGCTCTATTCAGCTTTCTGGGTTTTTTTTTTTTTTTCTGGTATCAGTTTTTGACAAGTTACATTTTTCTATGAACTCTTTTAGTTTGTCCAAAATTTCACACATGTGGGTATGATGTTATTTACCACAGTTTCTCTCTTTAAAAAAATCTTCTTGAGTCAGTAGTGTTGTCTCATTTTTAATTACAGATATTTAAAATTTAAAATTATGACTTTTCTCTTTTGCCTCAATCAATCTTACTAAAGGTTTTTGTATATTTTATTAATTTTCTCAAAGGACATGCTCTTGGCTTTATCGATCCTCTCTTCTGCATCATAATTTTCCATTTTATTTGTGTATTTTTTATTTTAAAAATTTCCGTTACAGCCCGGCTGGTGTAGCTCAGTGGATTGAGGGCGGGCTGGGAACCAGACGGTCCCAGTTCGATTCCCGGTCAGGGCACATGCCTGGGTTGCAGGCCAGGTCCCCTGTGAGGGCCATGTGAGAGGCAACCACACATTGCTGTTTCTCTCCCTCTCTGTCTCCCTCCCTTCTCCTCTCTCTAAAAATAAATAAATAAAATAAAATTAAAAATTAAAAAAAAATTTCCGTTACAGTTGACATTCAATATTGATCAGTTTCAGGTGTACAGCATAGTGGTTGGACGTTTACATGACTTACAGAGAGACCCCCTGCTGAGTCCAACGCCCACCTGGAACCATCCTCAGTCATTCTAGTTTCTATTTTCTTAGTTTCATTCTAGCTTTTTATTTTCTTCTTTTTCCTATATCCTTTCGGTTTCCTCTATTGTTCGTGTTCTAACTTCTTGAGTTGGATTTTTAGCTCATTAATTTTGCCCTGTTTTTTTGAAACTGATGTGTGACTGACATAGAACATTAGTGTGTGTACAACATAATAATTCCATATTGGTTTATATGATGAAATGACCACCATAAGTCTAGTTAACATCCATCACCACACATAGTCACAAAATCTTCTTTTTCTTGTTAGGAGCTCTTAAGATCTACTTAGAACTTTCAAATATACAATGCAATATTGGTAACTGTGGAGACCACGCTGTATACTGCATCCTGATGCTTTATCATTTCATAGCTGGAAGTTTGCACCATGTGACCCCCTTCGCCCATTTCCCGCCACCCCATCCTTGCCTCTGGCAGCCTCCAGTTTGCTTTTTACATCATGACCTTGTTTGCTTTCTTTGTGAGATTCCACAGATACGTATTAGTCTTTGACTTACATCACGTAGCATAGTGTCCTCAAGGCCCATTCACGTTTTCATAGATGGCAAGATTTTCCTTCTTTTAATGGCTGAATAATCCTCCGTTGTGTGCGTGTGTACATATAGGTGACTATACGCTTCTGCATATGTGTGTCTACGGCGCTTTTTCTCTATCCGTTCGTCCACTGAGGGACACTTAGGTTGTTTCCATATCGTGGCTGTTACAGATAACGTCACAGTGAACATGGGGCGCACGTATCTTTCCAAGTTTGTGGTTTCGTTTTCTTTGGATGAATATCCAGAAGTGAAGTTGCTGGATCCGTCTTTCTTCTCTTTTTACTGTAAGCATTTAAGATTCTACATTTCTCTAAGAATCTTTTTAACTGCATCTCTAAATTTTTGGTCTGAAGCATTTTCACTATTGCTGTTTCTTAATATTTTCTAAATTTCCTTATGACTTTTCTTTGACTTCTGAGTTATTTTTTTAAAGTATGCTTTTTACATCTTAAGCAAATGGAGTTTTAAACCCTGTTGGCTATTAATTTCTAACACCGTTACCCTGCAGTCAGAACTTATCTATGTGATAACCATTCTTTGATGTATGTTGAAATTTTCTCTATGGTCTACTAAATGTTCAGTTTTGTAAATGCTCCTGTGTACCGGAGAAGAACAATTTTATGCTATAATTTAACATATTTTTTTTTATAATTTGCTAAATTTTGGGTGCAGGGTTCTGTGTACAAATCTATGGCCTTTCGCCCTGGGTGGGACTGCGAGGCTCAGTTGACGGGAGTGTCGTCATGTGCACCGAAAGGTTGCGGCCTCGGGCGTGTGCGGGAGGCCACCAATCGATGCTTCTCTCTCACGTGGATGTCTGTTTGCCTGTCTGTCTCTCTCTCCCTTCCTCTCTCTCCAATCAACATACATATCCTTGGGGGAAGATTAAAAAAAATCCATGGTCTTCTGATGATTAATTACTGAGAGAATCATGTTAAAATCTCTCTCTCATTGTGAAAATAGATTGTTCAAGAGCTATACATTTTTCTCTACAGCTAGAGTTCTGTCAACTTTCGCTTTATGTTTTGAAGCTGTTTTATTAAACAAGTTCAACATTGTTTTGTCTCCCTGGTGAATTAAACTCTTCATGTAGTAACCCTTTTAACCCCAAATAATGCAATTTTGTCTCATATTAACAGAGCTATCCTAACTTTCTCTTTTTCGTTATTATTTTTAACTGTGGTAAAATACACACAGCATAAAATTTACCATCTTAATAATTTTTAAGTGTACCAATGTTCTTTTGATGAGCACTCGCCCCGGAGATCTGCTGTCTTCCTTCCACACTCCCTGCGGCGTGTTGTGAGTGGGCCTCTGCTGAACCCGATTAGTTAGATCTTGTTTGGTCACCCAGTCCAACTATCTGAGTAACTTGGGCATCAATCCATACACATTTATTGTGATGACTGAACTATTAGAGTTTATTTCTACTAGCATGTGTGTGTTTTCATTTTCTTGCTTTTTCTGTATTTTTTCTGCTCTGTTCTTCTTTTAGATTTACTGAACTTTAAAAAAAATACATTTTTCCTCTCTAATAGTTTAGATCTTAACATCTTTCTGGTTCTTTAGTGATTGCCCATAAAAATGCTAATGTTCCTTCTTAGCAAGGTCTAAAGTTGTTTACTATTTCTCTCCTTTCCAGGGATCCTTAGAATGCTATTAACTAATGTCACCCTTTCTCATTCTGAGGGTTACTCTCGTCCAGTATTTTAGTTCTAGCTTGCTTTTCCTCTACTAAATTAGTCATTGGTGCTATTACTTAATACAGTCAATATTCATTTGTATTTACCCACGTTTTCCAATTTTTTCTCATTATTCTTTTACCTCTGAGTTTCTTTCAGGGATAATTTTCTTTTTTTCTTAATGCACACGCATTAGAGATACTTTCAATGGGTGTCTCCAGTAGCAGCACATACTCTCAGCTTCTGTTTGTCTGAAACGTCTTTATTTCACCTTTGTTTTTGAATCATAATTTTAGCTGATTGACACTCTGAAGCTGTTGCTGGTCAGCACCTCTTAAAATGACTGAAGTTAGCTTGCCGGCTCTGGCTTCCATGATCGCTGCTGTGTATTGCTGTTCCTTTGCAGAGAGTGTGTCTGCTTTTGAGAAGAGGGGCTGTTATTAAGATCTTTTCATTTCTGATTTCCTGAAAATTTACTGCAAACTGTGTATCTAGATATGAATTTCCTTTTTCACTTTTTATTTACGTATTTGCTAAAAACCATGATAGATTCAACCACAATTGAAATGAAAGGACCGAAGTGAAGTACTTTAGGTCAGTTGTTCCAGGGACCAGTATTTCCCCGGGCACCCGACACTTACTACTCTCGATAGTGCTGTTTGGAGGCCAGGCCCCGCTAAGCTGTCAGTCATCTGCACAGTGATGGTGACTTTCTCCATTCCCAATGGGCTGCCTTGTTGAACTCCCAGTGTTGTCTTCCCAAAGACTATTCCCCGATTTTGTGATCTGACTCTGCTGCAGTGATGACTTTTTGGCCACAGTTTGTCTTAAAATTTTATCATTATATAACTTTATATCATAACTTATAGCAAATACTTACTTTAATACACAGCTGGGAAAGATTATTTTCATGCTTATAAAAACCAGAGGAAGAAAAGTTTCCTTGAGGGGTAGGGTTGGGTTGGAGTCGGAGTGTAAGCCTTTCTGAGTTCCCTTAAGATGTCCGGGCCACTGCGATGGTCTTCTAGTCTTCTTCGTCAGTGCGATGACTTCTAATCTGAGACTTGTAACACCCCTGGGGGTCTCCGGATGTCTCTAGAGGTATAAATTGCTTTTAATTCATCCTGCTTGGGATTTGCTCTTCCTGATTCTGCGTATTCACATCTTTCATCATTCTGGAAGACACCTTGGCCCTTCTTACCCTTTCATATATTCTGTCTCCCTCATTCTCTCCATTTTTGCCTTTTGGAATGCCAATTAGGAATATTTTCTACTTTTTGTCTCTCTGTACTGTGTTCCCATTATTTTCTCCAGTTCTTTGTTGTAATCCACTGATTCTTGCTTTAGCTGTATGTAGTCTGCTATTTAATCCACCCACTGAGTTTTTAATTTAGGTAATATATTTACCAAGATACAATAATCAAAACAATATAGAATGGAATACAGTGAATAATCTTGCTCCTGCCCCTTTCCCCATCTGCCCCATTCCAATTTACCTCTACAGTTGCCCCCCTTTTTTCTTTTTCTTTTTTGGGTTCTTTGGGGTCCTTTCAGGTTTTTTTTTTTTGCACAAATATAAGCACATACTAGCATAAATATTGGTTTATTTCTTCCTTTACTCACACAAAAGGAAGCATATTATACATCTTGCTTTGTATTTTGACTTTGTTATTAAATAGTATAGTTTGAAGAGCTTTCCATATCAGCAAATAGAGAGTTTGCTCACTCTGCAAAGTTTGCTCTTTTTTTTCAACTAGTTGCCTAGTATTTCAATATATGGGAGAAATATAATTTATTTGACCAGCCTCTTATTGATTGACATTTGACTTATTTATAGTCTTTTGCTCTCACAAACAATGTTGCAATTAACTCATTTGTTGGGTCAGAACTTTATGCATGTTCACTTTCACTATAAATTACAAGTGTACATACATGTATACACATTACACATGTATAGCATGTGGGCATGTATACATACTACATACGAGCACCACCCACAGGGTTGGCGTGAGTGTTCACTTTTACCGTGAGTACACGAATAGGTCTATTTCCCCCAGTCTTACCTACGGAGTGTGTGGCCTTCCAGATTTTTGTTAATTTTTACTTTTAATGATTTCATTTTTATTTATATGCTCTCTGTTTCATTGTGTTTCAAATTTCATAATTATGTTTTCTATTCATTTGAAAATTTAAAAAAAATTCAAACATACTCATTTACAATTTTCCATCTAGCCAATAGCTGAAGACTTTGGTGCGTCTAATTCTTTACCTTGCTGTATCAGCTGAAGCTCCCCGCTTGGTGTGTTGTATCTGTGCGTGCTTCCCTTCTAAGTTTAGGTTGTGAGCTCACGCTCGCGGCTCTTTGTCTGTGGGAATACCGCAAAGCCTGGGGTGAGAATACTCCTTCAAAGCATGTTTGCATTTGCCTTTGTGAGGCACCACCCAGTTTCACCCACCCATCTATCTATGTTTATATCCTGGCCTGGCATATTCTGACCCACACAAGTGGTGTACATTCGAACCTCAGATGCAGGGAAGGTAGCTCTGTGGTTATGATGTTTTAGCAGACATACTGTCCTTCCACTCAGATCTGAGATTGGGACAAACGAGTGTCTTTCTTGACTCCCTTTCCCAGTAAATAGGTCCTTTTTCTAGTCTGCCCTTTCGTTGATATTATTAGCCCTCTGAGAATGTATTTTAGGGATGAGCTCAGCTTCAGTCCCCCTACCTCACCCTCAACCCCGAGACACCACCGCCTTTTATTCCTGTGGTTATTATAACTTAGGCCCTAGGGGCCCAGGCCCTCAGGGCAGCCAAGGCTGGCCTGCCTGCTTTTCTCTCTACTTCTTATTTCTTTGGTTTTGGGCTCCTTGAGATTTTTCTTACTTATTTTCAATTTTATCTACGCTTCCTGATACATACTATTATATTTAATGCAGGCTTTCTAGGTATATTGCAGTAGGGGGGATTTTAAAGGTAATTATTCTATAATATTTGATCTCACAAGTATTATTCAATAAATTTTAGTCAAATATTTCATTCAATATTTATGATAACTTTATTTATTTATATTTATTATAAATATTGAAATAAATATTTATTGGCTGCCTACCATGTACCAGACTAGTCTGCCCTTTCCTTTCTATTTTATTCCAAAACATTCAAAAGACTCTGATAAGTATAGCAACCACCAGTTAATTCACATGCCATCAGAGGAAGGAAAATTTTCCACTTTAACAAAGAGATCTAAGTCCGTGGTGATGACGGTGATGAGCAGATTTGTCTTGGTTACAAATCCATCCTGACAATATTTGCATATGAGATTCACCCAACTGAAGTAGCATTAAGAGGACATTGAAACACACTTGATATGAGGTTTACCCCCTACAGCACAGGCAGCAAACACAAGCCCCGCGGGTTGAATCTGGCCCTCCGCCTTGTCTGATCCAGCCCGGCCCCTTGTTTCTACTCGGCGGCAGCACCGAGCTTGTTGGCCCTAGTTAAGGAGTGGTTACATTTATACAGTCCTAAAATTACATTCGGCCCTTTGAGGGCAACTGCAAGGCTGATGTGGTCCCTGGTAAAAATGAGTTTGACACCCCTGCCAGGGATCTCTATTGATTAATGAGCCAGGAATCTAGGTTGCTAATGTGTATATCATAGAAATGAGTAGTAGCATCAGAATCTCTTGCTTTTTTTATTATCTAAAATAATGAGGGTTGCCCTGGCCAGGTAACTCTGTTGGTTAGAGGATCATCTTTATATGGCAAGGTAATGGTTTTGATCCCTGTTCAGAGCACGTACAGGAAATGACCAATGAGTGCATAAATAAATGGAGCAACAAATCATTTTTCTCTCTCCTTTCCTCTCTCTAAAATCAATTCAAAATAAATAAATAAATAAAAACAATCATATTGTAAAAAAAAAAGAATCAACCAACGAATGCATAAGTAAATGGAATGACAAAATCGATGCTTCTTACTCTCTCTGTCTAAAAAAAAAATTGATCAATAGTTGTTTTTTTTTTAAAATCGTGAGGGCTGCTATAAGAATAGCTTAGTGTGGCGACCTCCCAGAGTGCTGGTACTTGTAGGAACTGGAAGGACATCGGGCTCCTCGTGCCCTCCTGTTCTTCCGTATTTCTCTTTCCAGCTTCACAGTCTTTCCTCTCCTCTTCCTTCTCTGCTCCATTCTTCACTTTCACCAGGCTGCCTTCTGGGCCCACTCATCTGCTTCAGTGGTCCCCTCATGGCCGTTGAAAAGTGTGAGCCCAGCCTTCCCAATGGACCTCCAGGGCGCGCCCTCTTGGTATTTTATAGCATAGGCGTTACTGTTTACAAAGACCTTCACACACATCATTTCATCTATGCCTAACAATGCTGCGACAAGACAGAATTTTTTTAAAAATTTATTTTTTAATGAAAAAAAAAAAAGGAGACCTAGCAAGAAGTACTTCCCCAATATTACACAGCTAACAAGTGGCAGAGCAGGGAGCAGTCCTGGATTTTCTGGCTCCAGGCCAGCATTTTCTCAGGAGCCTCGATCAGGAGTACAGCTGCCTCGTGAATTCACATCAAGTGAAATTCCAACATCTGGAAAACTTGTATCTCTAACTCATCAGTGAGCTCCCAATTTTCTGATATTTCTAAAGAACTGTAGGTCTGAGTTTTCTCCGTGAGAGTCGTGGCCTCAGATTATAGAGTTTAAAATTTGGCATAGGTTTTGTGAACATTCCGAGGGCCATGCTTGGTCACGTCTGGGGGTTTTGTGGCCGCGGGCCAGTGGCCACGGGCTTGAGAAAACATCAAAGTCTCACTGAGCTCAACCCAGAATGGAAA
Source organism: Micronycteris hirsuta (assembly GCA_004026765.1). NCBI lineage: Eukaryota > Metazoa > Chordata > Mammalia > Chiroptera > Phyllostomidae > Micronycteris > Micronycteris hirsuta. The sequence continues at coordinate 9,535 of PVJI01020390.1, read as the reverse complement.
GAAAAAGAAGTTCGGAGTAAGAGTCTGGCTGCTGACTCTCTGGAAGAAACTGAGCAGTGCCTGAGGCTTTAACCTCTGCCTTCCAGCGAGAGAAGTTCCTCCTAAAGCCACGCCCCCAGGCGTTTGACCGGCACGAGGCACTGTGCACTCCGTCCGCTGTGTCGCTCACCAGGGAGGCCTTTACTGAACACCTGTTAGTACCGGGCGCTACTAGGTATTGCTGATTACAGAGGGAGTTACAAAAGCACACAAGACAGGATTCTATCCTTAAAGGGACTGCGACCCAGAGAAGTTTTAGCACCACGACTAAGCTAACAGTCTTGGACGCCAGGCCGCCCGGTCCGAACCCTGCCTCTGTCACATCCCACAACCTCGTTAAGCCTCAGGGTTCTCATCTATAGAATAAGGCCAATACACGTATCTTCCCAAATACTTTGGTAACTCACAGAATTGACGTGGGCATTGAGTGAGGTAGTGTATATAAGGGGCGTGGCACAGAGTAAGAGATCTAAATAAAAGGTAGTTTTCTGGCATACAGTCTTAAAGGAGGGTTGGATGTATGGCTTGGGAACGAGGGGCTACAGTAGTCCAGAGCGGTGGTTTTGGGTTTGGCTAGCCCACTGATGTCGCCAGAATAGGATGCTCTTGAAGGACTGGCAGGCGGCAGAGACTGTGCCAAGGTCTTCAGGGAGAGGAACAGCAGGAGCAAAGATGTGGAGGCAAGGAAGAGGGGCCCACATCAAGGAAATAGCGTGTGTTTATGGGTAGGACTAGGATGTAGAGTACAAATAGGTAGGTATTAGTAATTATAATTATTATAAACACCCCATTTTTAACACTCACCAGGCACCTCGGGAAGTGCTTTACAGTTGTGGCGTAAATTAATAGCACATGAAATCTCCCCATGAAATGTTAAAACTTACCAGCCAAATGTCCCTTCTAGAACAAAGCCCCAAAGGAGAAATAGCCGGGAGTAGAATCTAAACTGAATGAGACCCTGAGGAGCCAAGAGAAGATTCGGCTAAATGTTGGGGAGGGTAACAGGAGAAGCAGTTCTCAAACTTCCCTGCGCTGCACTTGAAAGACATTTTTGAGTGTAACAGAAGAGGGAGCCCTAGAGTCACTAATACCGGACGAGAAAACCCTGCCGGTTCTCCCCCAGAGTACAGCCCAGCCGCCCACTAGCACTAGATGGGTGAATGAACGGCGGTACATTCGTGCGACAGAATTCTACACAGCCAATGCACGAAACATTATGGGTGGATCTCACACGTAAAGTATCGTGTGAAGAAAACCAGACACAAGAAAATACACGCTGTACGAGTCTCTGCATATGAAGTTCAAAACAGGGAAAGTCATCTAAGGGGCCGAGATGAGGACAGTGGCTATGCTACGGAGAAGGATGAGGGATGGGATAGTGCAGGCAGCCCCAGCCCTGAGCGAGCCCGTCAGCCAGCGCAGCGGTAGGCGCTGCAGGGCCCCCTGCTGCAGGGTGCTGTGGCAGGGGTGCAGGTGCTCTCGGGCTGAAGGAAGCTGGGTGTCCACTGAGAAGGAGCCCCAGTGCAGGAGGCTGGCCACCCCCCGCCCCCCGCCAGCTGCTAGCCTTGTACGAACCAGCCCCTGTGCTCTCGCTTGGAGCACGGCTGTGTCTGGGGACCGTGGTGGGCGGGCAGGGGCACCAGGTGGAGGCGGGTGCTGGTCGGAGCGCTCGCGTGACCATAGGGGTGTGGAGATGCAGCGCTAGCTCGTGTGGAGCTGAGCCGGAGCAGAGTGTACCAGACAGGTCTCTGTAGCATCTCTCCTTCCCTCTGCTCCGCCTGTCCACGTACCACTGTGGACTGTGGACTCAGCCACCATGCAGGTCCCCAGGCAACAGTGGGGCTAGTGTGGGGTGAAGAGCAGGAGCTGAGGCTGGCTCAGCTGAGGGCACTCTGGGGGCCTCTGGAAGGAAGTAGGTCCCATTCTGCAGCCAGTGGGTCTTGGTCATGGTGCATGACCAACCCTCCCAGTTTGCCCAGGACTTTTAATGCTGAAACTGGGGAAGTCCTGGGCAAACCAGGGTGAGCTGGTCACCCTAGTCATGCACCTAACTAATGCTTAATCTGACCTGTGAGAAGGAGGACAGAGGCCCTCTAGATGCTGCAGATCTACCTGTCTCTGGCCCCACTGTGGCCCCTGCATCTCTGGGACCTTGGGTACGCTGCTGAATGGGTTCCAGTTTTGTCTCTGTGACCACAGACCAGGGCCTCCGCTTCTGTTTCCGCGTCTACAAGCAGGAGAATTAATACCTGCCTGCTGAGCAAATCACAGAGGCTCATCGTGAATGTGAAAGGACCCAGTGGGGACCTTTGACAGGTGGCTGCTGGCATTACAGTCACCTTCACCCTGTTCTCACTCTGGTGGGAGGAGCCTAGAAAGCTGAGCCCAGCAGATGGTTACCATGTCCTTACTTTGCAGCAGCTCTGTTTACAAGCTCTGCTTCCAAGCCCATTTTGAAGGAGCATATTTGTGGCCATTTAATCACGGTCAGCATCACCCTTTTCACCCACATAGCTTTGTACGGTTTACAAAGGGCTTTCATAGCCACCCACAATATCACTGGATTACTTCTCGATTTCCCTTCTACGGAGCACAGAATCTACCAGAGTCTCCAGACCTGGATGTCTGAGTATTGTAATGTGCTATCATAATGAGTAGTGTGTGTCTGGGTGTTTTGTAATCCTCATCTAGAGCAGTAATACTGGGTGCAGTCAGAATAACAACTGACATTTGTTGTCCTAGAAGTATCCTTCCCTGGCCTCCTTCCCTCTCCTGGAACCCAGGTACCTGGCTCCTCAGCCAGTGCTCATCTGGACCCTCTAGCCTTCTGCTTCCAGATGCTTAACGCAAGCCTGAGCAAATCAGGGCTCGGCCAAAGGAAGAAAAGGATGCGGGTCCCTGCTCACCCTTGTGCTTATGAAGACAGGTGGCCTCTCCCCGCTTGGCTCACAGGCTTGCATTGCGCCCGCAGTATCTACTGAAAGACACTTCCTACGTCTCTTCACAGCTTTTGTTCTGAACTATGGTTTTGAGGATTTTGCATAGCAAACTGGCCCTGGAAGATAAAGATCTTTGTCTGTCTGTGGGGCAGGGGGTAGATTTGTTTGCTGTCCCCTCCAGGGCAATAATCGGGCGGTTTGCTAGCAACCTCCTTACAAGACTGGAATTTCCTAAACTCAGGGCTCCTTGGCCATTACGCAAACCCACCGTAACCCACCCCACCGTGGGCACAGCAGCCACCCAGTCCTGCCTCTAAGTTGGCCCCGTGGAAGGTCACACTTCCTGCTATGCCAGGAGCAGCTCAGTTCTTGGTCTCTAACCCAGAAGCTTCGAGTTTTCTGCCAGGAGACTGGATTAGCCTCCAAGTAAGGTGACATCGCAGACCCTTCAAAGCAATTTACAGTTTTAGTGCTGACGGCGATACGGCTTTCTGGAAGAGGAAGGAACGGGAGCCGATGGAGGCCATGGTGGGGATGTAAGAAGCCGCAGGGAGGGGTAACAGATGCGCCCACACAAGGGGTGGGGGAGGGCTGGGGAGCAGGGGTCCCTCACTCTCCTTCCTGTTGGCAATGCTGTGGGGCTGGAGGGAGGAGGGAAACGCGCTGCTTTTTGTCACTTTGGTTGTCGTTCCTGCTGCCAAGAGGAGGAAGGGCGTAGGAGTCCCCAGAGCTGAGAGACAGCTCTGGGTGGAGCCAATCGGAGCCAGGCTGCCAGAGCGCTGCTTGAACCCCAGAGCACAGGGCGGACCCCAGCCACTTACATTTCTTCAAATGGCTCCTCAACCCGCGTGGCCCCGCACACCGATCTGTCCTGTGTTTGGCTTTCTGGCATGCACCCTTCTACAGTGGTATGCCTTCTATAAGCTGCCGCCTGACGGGGACTGACAGAGGGCTCTGCCTTCCTGCTTCCCCGCCTCCCCGGGCGCTCACACCTCAGGCAGGTAGGCCGCCGGCCACTGGGTGCGGCTGCCTCACAGGGCTGCTCTCTCAGCGGCCACACTCCGCGCCACAGAGCTGCGGAGGGACGTGGGCTTATTTTGAACACTTGCTGGAGGTCGGTCACTTCCGAGGGGGAGGATGCTTCCTTGGCCAGCTGGAGTGGACGCGGGGAAGCACAGGAACCCTGGTCTTGCAGCTCGCAACATGCAATCTAGGGTCCTTTTTTAGCTCGGTCCGGATTTAGGACTTCACACTGTACTTTAATTCTCCGTGGGCTTTGCTCTCTTCGTGACCTTGCATTCCTGCAGCTCTCTATACACCTCTGCCCAAGGCTCATCTCCACTGGCCCTGAGTCGCCATCCAGTGCTGAGTCAGGGGCCCTGGGAGAGATTTCTGACGCTGTTCTCACACCACAAACCTCCCGACTTCCCAGCACTGACTTGGCTAACTGATCTGGAGGCATTGCCAAAAAGTACATCTTGGAGGCCTGTGGAGCTTAAATGTGGGGCGGCTCTGGGGCCCTGAGGCCTGTGGCAGATGGTGACTGACGGTGACCCTTGGGGCATAGCCACCAGCTGTTGGGGGAGATGATGTGTATCCAGCCTCATTCAGTTCCCAAGGCCTGTGTATCCCTGCAGGCTGAAATCCTTTCCTTTCTCACCCTGTAGTGGGGGCTGCAGGGTCAGCTCTACTCAGAGCACAGGGCACAGGACTTCCTCAGTGACTTCATCCGGAGAGCTGGCTGTGGGCCCAGCCCAGTTCTGGGCGCCCTGGGGAGCCATGCCCTATGACGAACCATTATAGGCTTACAGTTTGGTGAGAGCCGATGCGCCCGCCGGCCCGACAGAACCATGGAGAGCACGATGTTGGGGCCTGGAGAGACTCTGCCCCTATGACCTTGGGCTGGTGACTTAACTTCTCCGGACCTCAGTTGAAGGCTCTTCTGTAAATGGGGACAATACCTAACCTGTAAGGGTTACATGAATAAAGAGAGTAAAATCAGTTTTAGGCTGACATTGGGTCCTCAGGGAAGAAGAAGTTGTCCTTGGTGGGTCACGCTCAGAATGTCCAGCCCCCCTGGCTGAAAGCTCTGCTGACCAAGCCCAGCCCTTGACTGCAGCCTGCAGCTCCCACACTTTGCTCCACAAACATGTCATGGTTACCGTTACTGTGTTGATAGGGGCGGTGTTCTCCAAGCCTAGGTCCATAAACCATGGAGGTGGTGGTCCTCTTGGGCACGCTCTTGGAGCCCGTGGGTTTTTCTTTGCAAGCGCCGGCCTATGGCCCGGAGCCTGGCCTGCAGCTCCTGCACTGGTGCCCACGTAGATGTGTTCTATCCTGATCAAATCCCAAATTCATGGCCTTCATGGTGATGGGTTCAGTCTCAGAGGCATCATTCAGTCCCCTGGGGAAAGCTGTTCACCCAGTGTTCACCCAGTTCCATGCAACTCACTTTCGCTGAGCACCTACTGGGTGCCAGACCCTGGTGAGACAACGCCTGAGCAAAGAACGGCCCCTGCCTGGAAGAGATTCATAAGAAAGCTTTCAACAAGAGGAAGTACGCAACTTTCTCCAGACCATAATAGAAGTCTCCTAACTGCATCAGACTTAAGAAACACAAATGACTAATTCATGCCTTTTTTCATTGGTTCATCAAACACTTTAAAAGCATGTGCTGTGTTCCAGGCCGTGTGCGAGACAGGGAGTCCCGCAGACTTTCTCCCGAGGGGCAGACGTGGGGCAGAAGAGGGAGGCTGGAATGACTGCTGGTGGGAGGTAGGGGCAGTCCTGTGTCTGGGAGCGCTTCCTGAAGGACGTAACCTGACAAAGGATGTGCAGGAAGGTGACAGCTCGCCAGGTGGAGGCGTGGGGAAAGACTCCCAGGCTGAGGAAACAGGCTGAGTCACGGGGAGTCAGCCGAGGCACCGTGGAGGTGACGTCACCCGCCCACTCACTGTACAGAGGGCGGAGGGGCTGCCCAGAGCTGCCAAGCCAGGTGGCAGCAGAGTTTTGACAGGAACCCTGGCCTCCTGATTTCCCAGCTGAGATGTTTTTTCTTGCTGGGCAAATGCCAGACATCATACTGACCACCATCTTCACCCCTTGGATCACAAGCAGGCATCCCTTCAGGTCATCTGAATTTAATTGCAAGTTTGTAAATGGAGAGAGAGCTGGAGGGCTGACGCTTGGCGGGGTCTGTGTGGTGGTCTCCGCTCAGCAGGCGTTTGCGGCCTTCTCCATGGCTGGTGGTAGGGAACGGCCTCTCCCTCTTTTGGAGGACGCACAGAGGACAACTTCCTATGACTCTTTGAAGCTGGGACTTGTGAAAGCACCTACGCCCGTCCCAGCAGGTCATCCCCACTCTGGAATGCCCAACCCCTCATCTGGGACCCTCACTAGATGGTGAGCTCAGAACCATCATCTCTGGACCCCCGGTGTCCAGCGCAGAGCTGCGAGAGGGGTGGCGCCAAGGCTTTGTTAGGTGTTGACCTGGAGCTGGAAGATGGAGCAGGGAGAGTCTGAGTCCCGGGTGTGAGGGGCACCTGACTGGTTAGACCAGCAGAGGGACCAGTGACAGGCTGCAGCGTCGGGCTGAGTTGACCCATTTTCGGAGGTTGGAATCATCCTTGGTTTCCCCTAGTAACCGTTCACTCCCCTCCCTCCTTGTCATAGAAACCAGATTTGGTTCACCCTCTTATGAGCAGCCACGTGCTTCCGGGGAGGGCCTCTGCCCGTGTCCGGGGCGGGCTAAGGAGAGGCTGGGGCGATTCTGGACACTGACCCTTGAAGGCAAATTGTTGCACGGGCGGGGCCTTAGAAAACCTCCATCTGGTTCTTCAAAAGAGGCACAAGAAAATGCAGAATTAGGACAAATGTCCTGGTTTCTCAACCAAGAAATGGAGAGGAGAAAAAAGGGGGAAATCATTTATATTAGGGGCCAGCAAACATTTTCTGTACAGAGCAAATAATAAAGATTTTAGTCTTCGTGGCCCTACTGGCTCTGTGTGTAGAAATACGCCACTCTGCCTGTGTGGCCCCAAATGAACCGAAGATCACGTAAACAGGAGGTGGCTGGGTGCATTGACAAAGCAGGCTGTGGGCTGGACTTGGCCTTGGGTGTAGCTTGCTCGCCCGTGCTTTAGATGAAAAGATTCTCCTGAGACACACCAGCCAAATGCAGTGTGTGGATTTTGTTTGGACTCTGATTTGAACAAACTAAGCCTTAAAAACAAAACTAAACAGCCCTGGCTGGGTGGCTCAGTTGGATGGAGCATCATCCCATACACCAAAAGGCTGTGGATTTGATTCCTGGTCAGGCCACTTATCTAGGCTGTAGGTTCAAGCCCCAGTTAGGGCATGTATGGGAAACAACCGATTGATGTTTCTCTCTCTCTAAAATCAATTAAAAAAATATCTTCCAGTGAGAATTAAAAAAAAAAAAACACACACTACATGAAACAAACATTTTTGTGACAGGGAAATTTGAGCAATGATGAAATATAATTTTAGGGATCATGGTTAATTTTGTTAGCTGTGACAAAGAATTACAGGTTTTGTTGTTGACACTGTTTTGTTTTACAGAAGAGAGTCTTTATCTATTATCTACTAAATGAGAAATGATGCCTGAGATTTGCTTTACAATAACACAGGCTGTTGGGGGCGGGGGCGGTAAAAGGGAACAAGGCCGGCCGTGTGCTGACAATGATTGGGCCTGGCTGGGTAAGGAGGGGGTCTTCGTACTATTCTGTCTTCTTTTGTGTACGTTTGAAAACTGGCATAAGATTTTCAAAACGAAAGGATGAGAAAGAGCTCCCTCTCCCCTTGCCTCTGGTCACTCGCATCTGGTGAACATGCGTTGCTTGGAGTTGATGTAGCCATTCTGTGACTAAGAAGGGACACACCTGAGGACCAGGCTGACCGCCAAACAGGGCAGTGTGGAAACAGAATGGAACTGGGGTGCTGGGTGATTCTGTTGGGCTGTCAAAGTAGCCAGGCCGGAACAGGCCTGCTTCAGTATTCCACATGATGTGAGTTAATAAATTATGCTGTGTGTATTTATTTATTTTTTGTTGTATGTCACTCAACTGACCTAGAGGAGGGAAAAGAATGGAGGCCAGGCCCCTGGTTGCTGCTGGATGACCCCACAGCCCCTAAGAGGACACCAAGATGAGAAGGAAGGCTTGAGAGAAGAGGGTCCCTGAAAAATCTCTCCCAGGCCTTCAGCTAACCCAGGGGGCTCTGGGAAATGGGAGGTGTCTTTGCTTTCTCCCACTTCTACTGAACCCCAAAGGGCCAACGTCAGCGGCTGCTCTGGACTTGGGTTAGAAGGATGCGGATGTTGCAATCATACAGTTTCAGAAGAGGAAACGGCAGGAACAGAGTTCCTGAAGGACAGCTGGCCTTCCTGGCGTCCGCCCGCTGAGGGCTAGGAGACCTCCTCTCTCCGAGTCCTTCGACACGCAGTCGCCCCAACCACGCACGCCCACGCGCAGCACACAAACAGCATTGTTTCTAACCGATCTCACGGTGCGGCCGGTCTCAGGGGTATCAGCTGTTCTGTAATGCATGACGAGTCACTGTGGTTAACTTACCCCGTGTGAGTCTCCTAGATACGGCCATTAGATGCTTGCCAAAAAATGTGCAGAGGGAGTGCTGGGGGGCGGGGGAGGAGAAGGATGACGTGGAGAAGGACCACAAGGCATGGTCTCTGGTTCCTTTCGATGCTCCTGGAGCTCTGCCCAGACTTGACAGTTTGGATGCAGCTTCAGCCCAGGCTTAGAAGACCGGGTGGGAGGGGAACATGGCAGCCTTTATTTCGGAGTAAGTCACCAGTCCTCAGTGAGTCTGTTCTCAGTCCTAATTTGGCCCCTATTTTCAAAGCTTTGCTCAGAACAATGATTCTTCAATTTGAAGATGCACCAGAATCCCTTGGAGGGTTTAAAAGACAGATCGCCGGGCCCCAGCCCCTGAGTTTCTGACTGCGTAGGCCTGGGGCCTGAGAATTTGCAAATTTAACGAACGCCCAAGTGATGCTGGTTCTGCCGACCTGGTGGACGCTGACTCGAGAACTACTGGCCTACAGCTGCTTCGCAGGACTGTGGCTCTCAGGCAGTGCGAGGAAGAGATGTGAACCTTCCTTCTCCATTGGGCTGAGGCGGGGACCAACGATGAGCAGCCAACAGGCCCGTGGCCCTTGCCCAAGAGGAGCCAAGACTGATGGCGCTCCGAGGTCACGGGACCAGGAACCAGGGGCCTCGAGGTGTGATCCGCCGCTGAACAGTCTCGCTGTGTGGCCTTGGGGGTCATCTCTGCTCTCTGGGCCTCCGTTTACCCCTTTGGAAAACAAGTACTTTTCTCTACGTGTTACAGTTTTTGGAACAAAAAGCTTTTTAAAAATAAAAAGGGAAGACACAACGAAGTAGGTGACTTCCAAGGTGGCGAGGGTGGAAGGATCTCGCGCAGGCGCCACGGCGCCCCCGGAAGCTCGTGGGGTAGCGTTTGACGTGGGCGTCAGCGTGGCTCCGATGGTGCCCGCGGGTGAGGACGGGGGGAGGGGC